>JANAVB010006113.1:65000-118831 GCA_029216955.1 Iris pallida | reverse complement strand
TTTCCCAAATTCGTCATTTAAGTGGATCAGGAAACGACCATAACATGTGTTATATGATTCAGAACACACATTCCAGAATGTGAAACGCCAACGAATTGGAACATGGAAATATACATTGCGACAAGCAAATACACCATGTGCTTGGATTGTTTGCAAATTATGATTTTTTTAGAGCCTAAGAAAAAAAAAATTGAAAAGACATTATCTTAGGATTGTTTGCAAGTTATGAATTTGTTTAGCTATATTGTGGTGCTTGATTAACTTTTAATCCTAAATAGACATTATATGTTATATTACATATTTGTTCCTTAAAGACGTCCTAAAACCATGTTCAGAATAAACATATTTTGTTATGAGAAGCCTAACCGAAATGTATAGCATACCACCACAACCCGCGTACCTGTTTTTGTTCCACATTCCGGAGTGTTCTATGTTCCAGGTAACCATGGGACGGGCATATGGGAGAAGATTTGGTTGTCATAATTATCATCTAACCCTAAGTTTTCCCTCAACCAAATAAAAGAGAGGAATGTTACCAAACCCCAAATTCAGCCACTTCCATCACGCTTCTTGCATACCAAAAGGAGCAGAGAAAAAGAAGAGAGTACTCCTATATTCTTTCATTCTCTACATCTCTTATGCTCTCTCCCTCTCTTTTACAAATCCACATGATGGTCCTTTTCCTAATTGGTTTTGTAAGCCCATGATCATAAAAGAGAACCCAAGTCTCATTTTTGTATCTTTAATGGGAATATCCCAATAGGCTTTGCAAGCCCACAAATATTAAGATAGATCAAGCCCAACAAAGGCCCAAGAGGCATGTCAAGAATATAAATTAGATTAAGTGATTAAAGTCCTAGCTTGTCATCTCCTTAAATATAGCTTGTCATAAATATACAAAGAAGTCCCTAATGGATCCCTAAGCCCTAGCTATGTTATTCTCCGACTTATCGGGTTCTTATCAGATTAAGCCATATGCACGGAAATAAAACCATTTTGAATACTTGCTCATAAACTTTTATTCAGTACCTTACTGAACAAATTCTTATTCAGTATCTTACTTAACAAATATGGTTCCTCAGCAAATCATGAGTGACATCTAGCAGTATGTTACGATTCCCCAACTGATTCGAATATGGAAGTGTGTCATAAGAACCACTAGCACAATACTGTGTATATACATGTGTAACTTGTTTCTCTTGTACAACTATTTCTAGATTAATTCTGTGTTGAGCATAGTATGCCGACAAACTCATAGAATAATGACTTTCATCCATATCCACTGAGTCAAGTATATAAAGAAGATTAAATCTCTTCTCATTTTTTTTTGTTTCTCCTAGCCAAGAACTTTCAACTCAATGACTTGATGAAAACGAAAAGACATTCGACTCCCTTGGGACCCGATTTGGTTGCTTGAAAGTGGGTGATAAAAGTGAAAAGTACAAATCCAGCATGAATAAGTTTGTGATGCGTACTCAAAAAGTTAATACAACATCACACGTTAAAAAGCTTATAGTATTTGATATAATTTGAAGTAGTCATTAGTCTTCTCGAAATATTCAACAACCGATTGGATACTCCTCTAGTTATGAATAGGAGCATTTTAGTTCGTCATTCTAAATTTGTGATGCAACATCATAGGTGTAATCACATTTTACACTTCGAACTCCCCTTACAGCTCAACTTATTTAACTTATAGGGTAAAGTGCAAAAAAACCCTCGTTAAATTTGCATCTTTCGCGTAGAAAGATCTTTTAGTCAAATTTAGCAAATAAAGACCTCCGCAATCTATGACTTACTCGAAAAGCCCCCTACCGTCTGTTGACCATTAGAAATGGCCGTTAATGCCATTTTTAAAAAAAAAGATAAAAAATACCTAAACTACCCTCCCCCTTCCTACCAGCCCCCCCTTCCCTAACCTCTCCCTCCTCCCTCCTCCCTCCGGCCAGCCCCTCCTCCTCCCGCCGGCCAGCCCCCTCCTCCCCGCAGGCCAGCCTCCCTCCTCCCCGCCCCCTCCTCTTCCCTCCGGCCAGCCCCCCCTCCTCCCTGTCGGCCAGCCCCCCCCCTCCTCCTCCCCGCGTTCCCCTCCTCCTCCCGCCCCCTCCCTCCTCCTCCCCGCGTCTCCTCCTCCCCGCCCCCTCCTCCTTCTCCCCGCACCACGGAGAGAGAGGGGGGAGGGAAGAAAGTGGGAGAGGGATAAAATGGTCATTACATACCCCACTTAACACCAGTTAATGGAAAGGGGGGAAATGAGCATATTTCATATTTTAATGAATTTTAAGAACATGGGATCTTTTAGTGCAAAAAGCGAGAATCTAACGAGAAATTTTTTGCACTTTACCCTAACTTATATGATAATTTGATATAAAGAAACATGAAATATCTATATGTAGTATCTCAATTACACGGACTTGGCTTTTGGTCATGCTAATCTGTATATTGGTCTTACTTCTACTAATTTGCCATGGAGGGCACTGGATGCAAGAATTTGGAACAAACCTGATGGGATTTAACAATATAGCAATGGTCTGGATCATCTGATCTGCAAGGAATTCCAATATTTTCAGGGTAAAAATATGTTCTTTAATAATTGCACTGGTTTTGTCAATAGCCGATACAATTGAATGTGTGTTCTTTTTTTTTTTTTTTTTTTCTTTTTCTTTTTCTTTTTTGGCAGATTATTCGACAAAAGGAGAAAGCTGGTTCAGGTGGATCATTTTCAGCAAGATGCAGAATGTTACATGGTGGTAACTGACAATACGACTAGAGATGCCGATCAAATGTAATATTGTCATTCCTGGTTGATGTGAGTAGGAAGTTCTGTATTTCAACCTAGGTTGCACAGATACACCTTAGAACACCATATTTGTGTAGGCACATATCCTACTCGATACTCCCTCGACATGTGTCGGACATAGTCAGCCCATATATAGGTTGCAATGGCTCACAAAAAATGGTTGAAAATACTCTGGTATGAGCAGCTCGTGCCTAAACATATTCTAGTATAACAAACCAAAATCTCTTTTAGAACAGATTCTTTATATAAATTTTTGGAACCTTGTTGCTAACTTACACATACAAAGATATAGATATTATTAAGATTTCATACACAAAATACATATAGATATGATATGATTCATGTATACATAATTGTATCCTTGTTGTATACGTACCCATAATCTAGGTTCTTCTTAAAATACCATATTCCGAGTACATAGTGTGTTCGTATCCATCTCTATTGTCTACTTCCGTGCAACCAGGTTCCTAATAATAGTTGTAATTTTGTATTGATGTAAAGGAGTGGTTCCTGAACCATTTGTCTGGCATGGTAGTAATTTGGGTAGGTGTTAGATAGTCTTGTGTAAACTATTTAGAATTCTAAGAATTCTATCCAATGATATATTGGCGGACAGTTCTTGGAAGAGTACTTATCTTATTTCTCAAAAACTTGTGAAAGAAAGACTCCATAGTCCATACAGCTCAATATTTGTTGGGAATGTTAACCTGGACATCAATCCCTTACAAGTCAACCATTGTTACGAAAAGGCCTTGCATGAAACCTAGATGCCCATATGAAAGTGGCAAGACAAGCTTTTTTAGCGCTTGTTTTCAAGTACTCTAATTACTAGAGACATATTTTTACTACGATAATGTTAATTTTAAAATATTCAAGTGGTACTTATGAAACTTACTATCAAACTACCATACAATATACATATTGAAATCCGATTTGGATGGACTAGAAATCATATTTTCAAAACATGATTTCACTAAGGGGGTGTTTGTTTTTGCCACTTGTAAGTGACAAATTTTAGAAGTGGTAGCAAATATGCATGTTTGTATTTTGCCACTTATAAGTGGCTCAAATTTTAGAAGTGGCATTTTACCACTTCAAAAATAAATAAGTACTTATAAAGTGTAAAAAATCTATTTTATTTTTGTCCTCGTCTATTTAAAAAAAATTGTTAAAATACCCTCAAGCTTATAAGAAAAAAATAAACCATAATCCATCTCTCCACAACTCATTCCCTCTTCTCTCTATGGTGATGAAGACAGCTACTGCTAGTAAGATCCATGTTTACTTTTTTTTCTCTTTTCTTGCTGTTTTCTTATTAAAGATCTTTGCATCTATTCTTTGGGTAAGCACGTGGTTTGTTCTTCATCTATGTGTCTCATCAACACAAACATTCTTCCTCCATGTGAATAAATTGTGTATGTTTAACAATTTAAATTTTATTATTATCTTGGTATCAATAATGCATGCAAATAAATTTGATGGCATCATATGCTCAAAAGAATAACTTTGTTTAGATAAGGAACTATAACAATTACATAAATGTTTTGAACACAAGGGTATAATGGTAAAGTTTTAAATTACATCAAACATTTGAATCACTATAAGTGGCAAAAACAGATAGCATTTTGAACCACTTGTAAGTGGTGTCACTTACAAGAAGTGAAAAAAACAGACACCCCCTATTTGAAGACCCACTTTCAAGAAGAAATTGGAGAGGCGAACTCGAGTGACCCTTGTGGTTACCGGAAAGAGACAAGACCCTGGCTGGGTGACAGAAGATCAGTGGATCGAGCCACAAGATGCGTATTATTTCTTCCATTTATGAAAATGGTGGGAGTTGGGGGCAGTGGGCCCAAAAGGCATGCAATGCAGCGTGCACAAAGTCACACGCGTATCGTCGGGCATCGAGAAGAAGAAAAAATAGTGTTCTCACCTCGATGGGTTTCTCTCCCAATATGACATCTGACCGGATGAACTCATCGCCAGCGATCAGCGTATGGTCCCCTTCCGTTTCCGACGCTGCATACCCACTATGATCAATCACCACAGCCTCCGCATCCTAACAAATTTAAAAGAAAAAAACAAATAGATCAATCCCAAATCTAAAAAAAACATAGAGAAACCAAAACAATCCCTCCCACAAACCTCATCGAAATCAACCCCGCACTCGGCCGCGATCCCCTTGATCAAATCGGAAGCCGAAGGATCCGCTGCCAGGATCAGATCGTGGCCGGCGTCGACGAAGTCGAGAACCGCCTGGTGGTCCAGTGACCCACCGAACCCTAACGAAATTACCAAATCAGTGAAAACTGAAATGTCGTAATGGAAGCCAGTAGACAATCGGTGGAGGGGGGGGGGGGGGGGGGGGGGGGGGGGGGGGGGGGGGGGTTTGCTTACTAGTGGCGGAGGGGGAGAAAAGTATGAGCGCTTCGTAGAGAGGCTGGCCGTAGCGCTGGAGCGAGAGATTGGGATCGTCGGCGAGACGGAAGTCGAGGTCGGAGCCTCGGGAAGCGAGGACGGAAAAGAAGGAGGAATGGGATGAGCGGACGGCGAGGTCATCGACGAGGACGAGGATCCGGCGGTCGATGGGGCTGTCCGCGGAGAAGCAGAGGGAGATTGAGGGCAGGAGGGAGAGTAGGGTCAGGGCTAGTGGTTGGAGGAGGAGGAGGCTCTTCGCCATGGCGGATCTCTAGGGTTTTGGAGGGGATGGGAGTGAAGGTGGAGAGGAACTACAATGGTTAGGAATTAGACGTCAATTTGGCCGGACCGGCTAGGCCATGTGCCGACCCGATCCGATTACTTATGGATCTAGCTAGCCGGACCAGTATATTAGATTGTGTTCGGCCTTATATATCGGCCCGTAGGCCCGGTCTGGTCCGAAAATCATGTTTGAAGATCAGATCCAGTCCGGTCCGGCCAGGCCCGGGTTTCAACATTTACATTTGTTGCATTTTTGTATTTAATAGTGATATGTTATGACGGACTAAAGTTGGATTTCATTTTGTATTTATTTCTCATCTTAGAAATAATATTTGGTGATGTCTGCCTTCATATATGTGATCTCTCAAAGTACCCTAGAGGGAGGTAGATAGGATTTGACTAATAATTAAGTATAGACAATTTAAAATTGTGAGGAATGAGGCAAGTATACCGATATCCGATGTATCATGGTATCCTCCGTGAGGCACTCCAGTTCTGGAACTCTTTTCGACTTTAAACCATCATTATCACATATAGTTACATACAAGCTTTGATCCGAAGGCTTACCGACTTCTTACAAACGAGCTTTGATCCGAAGACTCGTCGACTTCTACATAAGTTTTGATACGAAGACTTGCAAATGTCAACCTCTTACAAGAAAAGGTTTTGACCTTCTCAGAACAATTTGAAGATCAAGTTTTACAACTCAATACAACTATATCTCAATATGATTGGAATAAACGAAAAATTATTGTATATAGAAAGGATTTGGAGTATTGGATAAAAAGTTAAGGCTCAAAGAAGTATGAATGAATGGGACCAACTTTGACTTATATAACAAGTCAAAAATATCCCAAAAGTTATTATGTAGATAGTATACCGCTGGTATACCGCTCTATACAGTAACGGCTAGTTTTCTAGCCGTTATGTTGCAATTAATGTGTTGAAAGTTGGTTGACCGGTGTACCACCAGTATACTCGGTATATTGTCGATATGTCGTTTGTGGTCACAAATGTTATCACAAAACCTGCTGTAACAAACTTCTAAATATCCGGGATACTGGTATGATACCATAGTTTCAGAACTTGGAAATTTGACTAGATTTTGGTTTAGCTTTCATTTGCCTTTCTTTATTGAGTTACAAATAATCCTAGAGACTGAAGAACATGAAAGATTATGTCACGACCCGATCCCAAATTATTGGGTCGAACCGGATCATGTCCAGCCTGCACCGTTGTGAGACGGCGGGCAGTAAGTTGTTCTATATGCAGGTATTCACAACAACATCTATACATTTGTCACAACTCGAATATACGAAAATTTAAAAAACTTTTATTCAACAATTGAAAAGTACAACTGGAAATGAAAGTACTGAATTCAAATCAACAAACTCCAATACAATAAAACTAGATAACTGAAAAACAACTAGCTAGACAGTCGGCTCATCAGCCTCCGGTTCTGCGTCCTCCAAGGGGGACTCTGGCAACACCACAGGATACAGTACCGGGTCATAGTAGCTATTGTACAATAGCTCAGCATCCTCAATATCACCTAAAAATATTGGTCTCCAGTCATGAGGGGGCAAGTACGAATATGTACCTCACATTTCAAATAATAATGGAAAAGTGCAGGCTAAACAGTTGAAACAATACTTTCCAGCAATTTAACAATTCATTCTTAAAATAATGTGATTTGAATGTGTAAACGTCTATGACCGGCTTGGGTTGTACAATAGCATCCTAGCGACGCGATACGGCTTATCCCCGTGTGTAAGAGGGGTAAGCTCGCACAATTATACAATATGAGGGGTATTGGTCATAAACGCTACACTATTCCCTAAATTCCCACAATCAATGTTTGAACCCTAGGAGAGGGCTCCGTGTAGCAATGTGGTTTAAACATGCAGCTTGACAATTACTAAGAAAAATATAAGATAGCATAACCGTAACTTGCCTCTGTTGATTGACTGGATCGAGAATGTCGGTACCGAGGAGGAAGTCAAGTACGTCTCCGAGATCCTACAGTTGAGAACCTTGACTTAGAACCATAATAAAACTATTCTAGGTGTGCTAGTTACAATCTCTAGAAGCAGACCCTAGTCAGGTTTTAAGTTTATTTAATTAACTACCGAAACACGCCTAACGTCGCAAGCTACGTTGGTTATCGTTTACTTGGTTAAACCGGTTAATTCAGTTAATTGGGGAAAATAGCGATTTATAGGTTAACTTGTCAAAACTTTGTATTTTATAATATATATCTATATATAACTAGACTTTTCTTTAAATGAGGAAAAATGTGAATTGCTAAATTATCAGATTATTTCTTGTGAGAAAATTTATTAATTTTCTTTATAAAATATATATCCATTTTATATTCTACGCATTTAACGGCAAAATCAACATTCCAGAAAAATAAGGAAAAGCTACGCTACACAATACATGGTCACAGAAAAATAAAGGAAAAACTGGGCTTATGCCCTTACAAATTTTTACATAAATTAATTAATCCTAAGGCGAGCTCTGAGTACCGCGAACGGTCCAAACATGTAAGGCCTGTGGTTCGTATTACGTATCTTGGTATACGTGTACGTATTCTTGACTCGTATTGCGTATTTTTCTGTATGGTTATTTTGGCATGTCATTGGTTGTGGCTTAGCTTGGTTCGACTTAGCTTGGTTTGGTTTGCTTTTGGGTTCATCATGAACCAAAAGAAAACTCCTACCTACCACCACCACTACCCTTTATTAACCCATTCCCCTTTCTCTCTCTTCATTTATTCTTCTTCTTCCCTATCATAACTTCTTCAACCTACCAGGAAGAGAGAGAAAGAGAGCTTAGGCAAGTGCAAACTTGCTTCATGATGGATCTCATGTTTTATTGTTCCATTCTCTTCCTTACTAGATTCTAAGCCTCTTTAGAACTGAAAGTTTTCGGTTTTGATGGTTATATTTTTTTAGATCTAAGTTTTAAGTTCCTTCTTGTTTAGTTTTCTTGGTTTTGATCTCTAAAACTTGGTTATTTTTGAAAACTAATGGTTCTATGTTGTAGAGAATTCAATTTCATTCAGTTTTGGCTTTTGTTTCACTTAATTTCGACTCCGGATGAGTAAGTTATGGCCATTACAAGTTTTCGGAACTTTCATGGCTGAACTTGCTGTTTGGGGACGATGAATCCCATGCGCCGGGAACCTCATGCGCCCGGGAGGCTATGCGCCGGGAGGCCATGCGCCGTGAAGTTCCGACAACGCATTCCTTAACTCCGAGCGTGTCATGCGCGTAGGTTTCTTACGCGCATGTATTGAAGACGCAACGTGAGTTTCCCATGCGCCGATTTGTGCAGGAATCCCATGCGCCGATTTGTGCAGGAATCTCATGCGCCGATTTGCACAGGAATCCCATGCGCCGATGCGTGCAGGAATCTCATGCGCCGATTTGCGCAGGAATTTCATGCGCCGATTGGTGCAGGAATCCCATGCGCCGATTCGTGCAGGAATCTCATGCGCCGATTGGTGCAGGAATCCCATGCGCCGATTTGTGCAGGAATCTCATGCGCCGATTTGTGCAGAAATCCCATGCGCCGATTCGTGCAGGAATCCCATGCGCCGATTGTGCTGGAATTTACTGTTTTTGCCTGTTTAAGTTGTTTTGTAGCTAGAATCTTGAAAAACTCAAAACATGAAAGTTGTAGATCTTTTCCTTGGCTTCAAGAATATGTTATTAGTTATTTTTATACAATCTTTCTCATTCATGATAATGTAAGAATAGAACACGATAGTGGCCCGCGGTGGCGCACTCTTGACAAGTAAACTGATATGACAAGTATGAAAGGTCTGGACACCGTGGGCGATTGCGTTTGTATAAATAAACCAGTACTGTCTTGCATCATGTCTAGGATGGGGATCCCTGAGTACCACGGTCAGGGGTACCTACTGAAATTGACTAAGGCTAATTAACTAGAATGATTCAGTAGTCATGAAAAGATTCCCAGCTACAGGCAATCCCGTTATCTGGGCGCATTAAGTGGACTTATAGCCTACCGACGAGCAGGGCACATTTCCAGCACACAGTCACGTGTTGCATTCTTCATAACGGACATTCGACCCGGATAACCGGATGGTCTGCAGGGCTTGTGGCTGTTGGGATAATCTCATTGCATCTTGCTAGTAACTAGGCCTGTGATAACCCTAGTTAGTTAAAAGTATCAAGCCGTACTCTTGATTGGCCGTGATTGATTGGATGAAGTTTATTCCAGCTTAGTCTTATCCTGATCCTGTACAAGATTGTATCATGACATGATTTCTTGTATCGATAAATGATGGGATACCAAGTTCTGTTCAGATGAAGGGTTACAACCCCGGTCCTTGTTTGGTTTAAGGGTTGTAACTTGGCTATCTGAATAGTTCCATGGTTATCTTATCATATATCGTCCTGCTTATTGTGCCCGCCTTAACAATAAAGATCAGGGGTCCAGTTCTGTTCAGGCGAAGGGTTACAACCCCGGTCCTTGTTTGGTTTAAGGGTTGTAACCTGGCTTCCGGAGCAGTTCTGTGTCCTCTCTTCATTTATTGTCTTATTGTAACCCCCTGTCATGCTCGTCATGTTTTACCTTTACTTCAATACCATGATTATTTATACTGGCCTTAACAATAAAGATCAGGGGTCCAGTTCTGTTCAGGCGAAGGGTTACAATCCCGGTCCTTGTTTGGTTTAAGGGTTGTAACTTGGCTCCCGGAGCAGTTCTGTGTCCTCTCTTCGTTTATTGTCTTGTTACCTTATCAATAGTAATTGAGGCGGGTTTCTATTCAGGCGAAGGATTGCAACCCCGGTCCTTGTTTGGTTTAAGGGTTGTAGTCTGGCTACTTGAATGGTTTCTCCGTGTTCAATATATTATTGTTATCTCAGCTATTATCACTCTCTTTTAATTACCTTTACTACTTATTTGTGATATGCTGGTTTTAGTTCCTAAGTGAAGCCTCCTTTGTGGCACTTGCTCTTTCTGGGGTCTGACCCAGCTGGTTTTGTGTGGCCAGATATCGGAGCAGCAACAGAGGATCCACCTGTCTTCCAGCCCGATGGTGACCACCAGGCGTAACCCTGGCAACGAGTGGGTTTCTTTTTGTCCTCCCACTTTATTGTAAAATTATTCTTTTGAGGCGTTTAGCCGGCGAGCACGTGTTAGCTCGATTGTACCTTACTTACTGTCTGCCTACGGGCTGTAACATGATTGACAGATCCTAGGGTTGATCATGTATGACTGAACTCTTGCTAGTCCTGACATTTTGTACGACTAGCTTCATGATCATCCAATATGTAATGTATGGGACGCCTTGCTATTATATATTTGGTGCTCTGACATCTTGTAACTACTATTACTTGCTTGTGATTGAGACAATAGGCTTGTTCACGACCATAGGAGACTGATGGATTGTAGTTAAACCCTCATGTATCTAGACAGCCGTGACCGTATAGCGAGGTGGGTTGCACTTCAATATACGTAGCTGGCTATGTACGCCCCCGCTCTCCAGTATTCTGGTTCTGGGGCGTGACATGGTTTTAGTGGTGGCCCATGCAGGTCTTGTAATTCAAGATATGTGAGGGTTTACCGAATAGATGTCTCAATCAGTACTCGCCCTTAATCTCTACTCGTATCCTCTTGATCCCTGAAAATCTTGACCTGATCACATGCTTGTATCGTTGATCTGTCCTGGTCCTTCCTTATTGTTTCCTATGTCGTCTTCTTCAACGGCATTGTTACTGGACCTGCCGATCAGCAAGGCGGAGTACCTCCCGCGGACCAGCAACAACCTGGAGATCAAGCCCAGCATTCAGGAGTAGCCTCCAGAGTCATGTCTACCGAATGAGAACCACCAGTTCAGCCCGTCCAACCAGCAGAGCATGATGATGGCACTTTGGTGGGTCTCATCAGGACGCTATTAGCTTCCCAGGATCGACGAGGAGATGCCTTGCACCAGGCGGTGGCAGATGCTTTGACCAGAGGAGGTCATCAGGGTAATAGCGCGGCCAACAGCTTCAAGCGCTTGAACCCTCCCTTCTTCGATGGCAGTGAAGATGCGATCGCTGCAGATGCTTGGCTTCAGGACACAGAGGTGATTCTAGAAGCAGCCAGGACTCCAGAGAATGAGAAGGTGGCCGTAGTGCACCTGCAGTTACTAGATCTTGCCCGCAGCTGGTGGGCCGCGCAGGCCGATGGATTAGTGGCCCCTATTTCATGGGCAGTATTCAGGGAGAGATTCCAGACCAAGTATTTTGATGCTGTAGCCCGGTATGATCTACAGACGAGGTTCACCAATCTGAAGCAGATGGGCAGGACGGTCGATGGATATGCGGCCGAGTTCTCCAGGCTTAGTCGGTTTGCTCCCACCTTGGTGGCGACCGAGTTCGATAGAGCCCAGCGGTTCCAGCAGGGGCTTCATCTGGAGATTCTATTGGCGGTGGAGCAGTTTAAGCATCAGACCTTTGATGCAGTACTACGGGCAGCCCGGAGGCATGAGTATACCTCCCAGAGGATTGTGGATAGGACCGGAGGTCAGAAGCGATCTCACGGTCAGATGAACCAGTCATCAGCACCAGCCCCGGCAGCCAGGGCTTTGACCATTGGAGCTCCGAGGCGGGCGACCTCAGTGACGTCGGTTCAGCATTCCACCCCAACGCACCCTCAGCAGCAGAAGCAGAAGCAGTCTTCCGCAGTGGGATGTTCACACTGCGGGAAGCCAGGACATGTGGTATCAGAATGTCGCAGAGCACAGGGTTTGTGCTTGGTTTGTGGTGCCCCGGACCACAGGGTTGGGAATTGCCCGAACAGAGGGAGTTCATCCGCCTTCTCTAGTCCTTCAGTTAGAGGACCAGTACCAATCCAGCAGCAGCAGCAGATGCAGTACCCGTTCCCGAGGCCATTGCCGACGCAGGCCCAGGCATTCCAGCAGCAGAGACCGCAGCAGTATGCCCAAGCCCAAGCCCTGATCCAGAGCAGGCAGAGGAATTTTCAACAGAGGGGACCCGCACCCAGAGGACATGGTCAAGTGCTGGCATTGACCATGGGAGAAGAAGGAATAGCACCAGGTGAGGTGGTAGCAGGTACTATTCTCGTCAACCCCTTTCCAGCTTCAGTATTATTTGATTCTGGTGCCTCGCATTCATTTATGTCTACACGATTTACGACACGGGTAGGACTGGAGCCCGAGTCATTATCAGTAAGGCTCAATATACTTACTGGTAACGGACTTGTGGGAGTAGATAGAGTATTTTCCTCGTGTCGGATCGTAGTTAGCGGTAGAGAATTCCCCGCTAGATTGATAGAGTTCCCGATGGCCGATTATGATGTGGTCTTAGGGATGGATTGGTTGAGGGACCAGTATGCTAGGATAGACTGCCACATTGGCAGGGTTATTTTTAGCATTCCAGGCGAGCCAGAGTTTTTTTTCTCCCAAGGTGAAGTCGAACCTTCTCCTCCAGTGTTGCGGATGGCAGTAGCAGTAGTGCAGTTACCTCGGATAGTCGAAGAGTTTCCAGACGTTTTCCCAGAAGAGCTTCCAAGGATGCCGCCAGAGCGGGAGATCGAGTTTACCATCGACTTGATTCCCGGGACAGCCCCAGTGTCAGAGAGAGTCTACAGGATGGCACCGTCAGAGCTTGAGATATTGTACAAGATGATTGAAGAACTCAGAACCAAGGGATTCATTCGTGCTAGTGGATCACCTTGGGGAGCCCCGATGCTTCTTGTGAAAAAGAAGGATGGTACGTCCAGATTATGTGTTGATTATCGTACCTTGAACTCAGTGACAATCAAGAACAGATATCCTCTCCCGAGGATAGATGACTTGTTTGATCAACTCAGAGGGGCGTCAGTATTTTCGAAGATCGACTTGCGCTCAGGATACCATCAGATCAGAGTCAGAGAGCAGGACATCCTGAAGACAGCTTTCAGATCTAGATATGGGCATTGGGAGTTCCTTGTGATGCCATTTGGAGCAACCAATGCGCCGGCTGTATTCATGGACCTTATGAATCGTATCTTTATGCCTTATTTGGATCAGTTCGTGATTGTGTTCTTAGACGACATCCTGGTCTACAGCAAGAGTAAAGTGGAGCATGAGCAGCACCTTAGAGTTGTTCTTCATATTCTCAGAGAGCACCAGTTGTATGCCAAGTTTAGTAAATGCGAGTTCTGGCTCGATCGTATTTCGTACTTGGGTCATATCATCACCTGAGGAGGAGTTGAAGTGGATCCCAGAAGATCGTGGCCATTGAAACATGGCCGGTACCTAGCACAATGGTAGAAGTCCGTAGTTTTCTTGGCTTGGCCGGCTACTACCGGCGATTTGTCTCAGACTTTGCTCGGATCTCAGCGCCATTGACCCAGTTGACCCGCAAGGATGCGCAGTTTGCTTGGACAGCAGAATGCCAGGATTCTTTTAAGAGGTTGAAGCGAGGCTTGATGACGGCTCCTATTCTCACGCTTCCAGATGGAACTGGAGGATTCTCAGTGTATTGTGATGCTTCGGGCAGAGGTTTAGGATGTGTTCTGATGCAGCATGGGAAGGTAATAGCCTATGCGTCGCGACAACTTCGTGATCATGAGAGAAATTACGCAACCCATGACTTGGAGCTGGCAGCAGTAGTGTTTGCACTTAAGTTGTGGAGGCACTACCTATACGGAGATAGGGTGGAAATTTTCACCGACCACAAGAGCCTGAAGTATGTTTTCACCCAGAAGGATCTCAACATGCGTCAGAGGAGATGGCTAGAGCTGCTTGTGGATTATGATGTCCACTTGCAGTATCATCCTGGGAAGGCCAATGTTGTTGCGGATGCATTGAGCAGGAGAGCCGGAGTTTATTTTCTGACAGCGCAACCAGAGCTATTGGCCGATCTTCAGAAGATGGATATAGAAGTTGTCCTCCCTTCCAGTGTGGCATTGATGGCCAGCATGCAAGTCCAGTCCACTATAGTCGAGAGGATCCGGATGGCGCAGTCAGCAGATTCCATGCTTCAGCGTCTCAGAGCAGAGTGCGAGGCAGGACGAAGACCAGAGTTATGCATTCATGAAGACGGTACACTTCGACATGGTAAGCGTCTTTGTGTACCCAGTGGAGATATCAGACAGGAGATCATGGCAGAGGCCTACAGTTCGCAGTATTCCATTCATCCCGGTGGCACGAAAATGTACCGTGATATTCGTCAGCACTTTTGGTGGAATGGCATGAAGAGGAAGATAGCCCGGTTTGTCTCTCGTTGTTTAGTCTGCCAGCAAGTTAAGGCTGAACATCAGAGACCAGCTGGACTACTTCAACCATTGCCGATTCTCGAGTGGAAATGGGAACATATAACCATGGACTTTGTGACTGGATTGCCTAGATCCCCGGCTGGCAGGGACGCTATTTGGGTTGTCATAGACAGGCTCACGAAGGTGGCTCACTTTCTTCCGTTCAGAGTTGGTCAGTCGACGGCTCAGCTAGCGGAGATGTATCTCCGGCAGATTGTCAGATTGCACGGTGTACCAGTCAGTATCACCTCGGACAGAGATTCCAGGTTTACGTCACACTTTTGGCGTAGCCTGCAAGAGAGCTTGGGAACTCGCCTCCAGTTCAGCTCCGCTTATCATCCGCAGACTGATGGCCAGTCAGAACGCACGATCCAGACTCTCGAAGACATGTTGAGATCTTGTACGCTCGACTTCGGTGGATCGTGGGAAGATCACCTGCACCTGGTGGAGTTCTCGTACAATAATAGTTTTCAAGCTAGTATCCAGATGGCACCGTTCGAGGCACTGTATGGTAGGAAGTGCCGATCCCCGCTAGCATGGGACGATGTCGGAGAAAGGCAGATGCTCGGTCCAGAAATGATTGCTCAGACCGTTGAGGTGGTCAGGAGAGTCAGAGATCATCTTCGAGTTGCCCAAGATCGCCAGCGTCATTGGGCCGATTCTCATCTGCGCCCTCTTGAGTTTTCTGTCGGCGATCATGTATTCCTGAGGATTTCGCCTAACCGCGGCGTCATTCGTTTCGGCGTACGAGGAAAGCTTAGTCCTAGGTATATAGGGCCGTTCGACATTCTGGAGCGAGTGGGAGATGTATCCTATCGTCTCGCTCTTCCACCGTCGCTACGTGAGGTGCATGACGTATTCCATGTATCCCAACTGCGACGATATATCCCGGACCCGAGCCACATCCTGGATCATTCGGAATTGGTTGTTGGTACCAACCTTTCGTATGAGGAGAGGCCCGTGTCTATATTGGACCGAAGAGAGAAGACCCTCAAGAACAAGACTATCAAGTTAGTCCGAGTTGCTTGGGGTCATCACTCTTTGGGTGAGTCGACGTGGGAGCGTGAGGATGATATCCGATCACGATATCCCGACCTGTTTGACTCGTAAGGTATAATGTCTTCCTTATGCCTTATGCTTTCAATTCCTTGCTTGAATAAATGACTGCATGATAGACTGCTTGTTATAGCTTACGATTAGTATAGCTTGTCCTTGCAATTCTAGCCTCTTGATTAAATTCCGAGGACGGAATTCTTTGAAGGTGGGTAGAGTTGTAAGGCCTGTGGTTCGTATTACGTATCTTGGTATACGTGTACGTATTCTTGACTCGTATTGCGTATTTTTCTGTATAGTTATTTTGGCATGTCATTGGTTGTGGCTTAGCTTGGTTCGGCTTAGCTTGGTTTGGTTTGCTTTTGGGTTCATCATGAACCAAAAGAAAACCCCTACCTACCACCACCACTACCCTTTATTAACCCATTCCCCTTTCTCTCTCTTCATTTATTCATCTTCTTCCCTATCATAACTTCTTCAACCTACCAGGAAGAGAGAGAGAGAGAGAGAGCTTAGGCAAGTGCAAACTTGCTTCATGATGGATCTCATGTTTTATTGTTCCATTCTCTTCCTTACTAGATTCTAAGCCTCTTTAGAACTGGAAGTTTTCGGTTTTGATGGTTATATTTTTTTAGATCTAAGTTTTAAGTTCCTTCTTGTTTAGTTTTCTTGGTTTTGATCTCTAAAACTTGGTTATTTTTGAAAACTAATGGTTCTATGTTGTAGAGAATTCAATTTCATTCAGTTTTGGCTTTTGTTTCGCTTAATTTCGACTCCGGATGAGTAAGTTATGGCCATTACAAGTTTTCGAAACTTTCATGGCTGAACTTGCTGTTTGGGGACGATGAATCCCATGCGCCGGGAACCTCATGCGCCCGGGAGGCCATGCGCCGGGAGGCCATGCGCCGTGAAGTTCCGGCAACGCATTCCTTAACTCCTAGCGTGTCATGCGCGTAGGTTTCTTACGCGCATGTATTGAAGACGCAACGTGAGTTTCCCATGCGCCGATTTGTGCAGGAATTCCATGCGCCAATTTGTGCAGGAATCTCATGCGCCGATTTGCGTAGGAATCCCATGCGCCGATGCGTGCAGGAATCTCATGCGTCGATTTGCGCAGGAATCTCATGCGCCGATTGGTGCAGGAATCCCATGCGCCGATTCGTGCAGGAATCTCATGCGCCGATTGGTGCAGGAATCCCATGCACCGATTTGTGCAGGAATCTCATGCGCCGATTTGTGCAGAAATCCCATGCGCCGATTCGTGCAGGAATCCCATGCGCCGATTGTGCTGGAATTTACTGTTTTTGCCTGTTTAAGTTGTTTTGTAGCTAGAATCTTGAAAAACTCAAAACATGAAAGTTGTAGATCTTTTCCTTGGCTTCAAGAATATGTTATTAGTTATTTTTATACAATCTTTCTCATTCATGATAATGTAAGAATAGAACACGATAGTGGCCCGCGGTGGCGCACTCTTGACAAGTAAACTGATATGACAAGTATGAAAGGTCTGGACACCGTGGGCGATTGCGTTTGTATAAATAAACCAGTACTGTCTTGCATCATGTCTAGGATGGGGATCCCTGAGTACCACGGTCAGGGGTACCTACTGAAATTGACTAAGGCTAATTAACTAGAATGATTCAGTAGTCATGAAGAGATTCCCAGCTACAGGCAATCCCGTTATCTGGGCGCATTAAGTGGACTTGTAGCCTACCGACGAGCAGGGCACATTTCCAGCACACAGTCACGTGTTAAATTCTTCATAACGGACATTCGACCCGGATAACCGCATGGTCTGCAGGGCTTGTGGCTGTTGGGATAATCTCATTGCATCTTGCTAGTAACTAGGCCTGTGATAACCCTAGTTAGTTAAAAGTATCAAGCCGTACTCTTGATTGGCCGTGATTGATTGGATGAAGTTTATTCCAGCTTAGTCTTATCCTGATCCTGTACAAGATTGTATCATGACATGATTTCTTGTATCGATAAATGATGGGATACCAAGTTCTGTTCAGATGAAGGGTTACAACCCCGGTCCTTGTTTGGTTTAAGGGTTGTAACTTGGCTATCTGAATAGTTCCATGGTTATCTTATCATATATCGTCCTGCTTATTGTGCCCGCCTTAACAATAAAGATCAGGGGTCCAGTTCTGTTCAGGCGAAGGGTTACAACCCCGGTCCTTGTTTGGTTTAAGGGTTGTAACCTGGCTTCCGGAGCAGTTCTGTGTCCTCTCTTCGTTTATTGTCTTATTGTAACCCCCTGTCATGCTCGTCATGTTTTACCTTTACTTCAATACCATGATTATTTATACTGGCCTTAACAATAAAGATCAGGGGTCCAGTTCTGTTCAGGCGAAGGGTTACAACCCCGGTCCTTGTTTGGTTTAAGGGTTGTAACCTGGCTCCCGGAGCAGTTCTGTGTCCTCTCTTCGTTTATTGTCTTGTTACCTTATCAATAGTAATTGAGGCGGGTTTCTATTCAGGCGAAGGATTGCAACCCCGGTCCTTGTTTGGTTTAAGGGTTGTAGTCTGGCTACTTGAATGGTTTCTCCGTGTTCAATATATTATTGTTATCTCAGCTATTATCACTATCTTTTAATTACCTTTACTACTTATTTGTGATATGCTGGTTTTAGTTCCTAAGTGAAGCCTCCTTTGTGGCACTTGCTCTTTCTGGGGTCTGACCCAGCTGGTTTTGTGTGGCCAGATATCGGAGCAGCAACAGAGGATCCACCTGTCTTCCAGCCCGATGGTGACCACCAGACGTAACCCTGGCAACGAGTGGGTTTCTTTTTGTCCTCCCACTTTATTGTAAAATTATTCTTTTGAGGCGTTTAGCCGGCGAGCACGTGTTAGCTCGATTGTACCTTACTTACTGTCTGCCTACGGGCTGTAACATGATTGACAGATCCTAGGGTTGATCATGTATGACTGAACTCTTGCTAGTCCTGACATTTTGTACGACTAGCTTCATGATCATCCAATATGTAATGTATGGGACGCCTTGCTATTATATATTTGGTGCTCTGACATCTTGTAACTACTATTACTTGCTTGTGATTGAGACAATAGGCTTGTTCACGACCATAGGAGACTGATGGATTGTAGTTAAACCCTCATATATCTAGACAGCCGTGATCGTATAGCGAGGTGGGTTGCACTTCAATATACGTAGCTGGCTATGTACGCCCCCGCTCTCCAGTATTCTGGTTCTGGGGCGTGACATGGTTTTAGTGGTGGCCCATGCAGGTCTTGTAATTCAAGATATGTGAGGGTTTACCGAATAGATGTCTCAATCAGTACTCGCCCTTGATCTCTACTCGTATCCTCTTGATCCCTGAAAATCTTGACCTGATCACATGCTTGTATCGTTGATCTGTCCTGGTCCTTCCTTATTGTTTCCTATGTCTTCTTCTTCAGCGGCATTGTTCCTGGACCTGCCGATCAGCAAGGCGGAGTACCTCCCGCGGACCAGCAACAACCTGAAGATCAAGCCCAGCATTCAGGAGTAGCCTCCAGAGTCATGTCTACCGAAGGAGAACCACCAGTTCAGCCCGTCCAACCAGCAGAGCATGATGATGGCACTTTGGTGGGTCTCATCAGGACGCTATTAGCTTCCCAGGATCGACGAGGAGATGCCTTGCACCAGGCGGTGGCAGATGCTTTGACCAGAGGAGGTCATCAGGATAATAGCGCGGCCAACAGCTTCAAGCGCTTGAACCCTCCCTTCTTTGATGGCAGTGAAGATGCGATCGCTGCAGATGCTTGGCTTCAGGACACAGAGGTGATTCTAGAAGCAGCCAGGACTCCAGAGAATGAGAAGGTGGCCGTAGTGCGCCTGCAGTTACTAGATCTTGCCCGCAGCTGGTGGGCCGCGCAGGCCGATGGATTAGTGGCCCCTATTTCATGGGCAGTATTCAGGGAGAGATTCCAGACCAAGTATTTTGATGCTGTAGCCCGGTATGATCTACAGACGAGGTTCACCAATCTGAAGCAGATGGGCAGGACGGTCGATGGATATGCGGCCGAGTTCTCCAAGCTTAGTCGGTTTGCTCCCACCTTGGTGGCGACCGAGTTCGATAGAGCCCAGCGGTTCCAGCAGGGGCTTCATCTGGAGATTCTATTGGCGGTGGAGCAGTTTGAGCATCAGACCTTTGATGTAGTACTACGGGCAGCCCGGAGGCATGAGTATACCTCCCAGAGGATTGTGGATAGGACCGGAGGTCGGAAGCGATCTCACGGTCAGATGAACCAGTCATCAGCACCAGCCCCGGCAGCCAGGGCTTTGACCATTGGAGCTCCGAGGCGGGCGGCCTCAGTGACGTCGGTTCAGCATTCCACCCCGACGCACCCTCAGCAGCAGAAGCAGAAGCAGTCTTCCGCAGTGGGATGTTCACACTGCGGGAAGCCAGGACATGTGGTATCAGAATGTCGCAGAGCACAGGGTTTGTGCTTGGTTTGTGGTGCCCCGGACCACAGGGTTGGGAATTGCCCGAACAGAGGGAGTTCATCCGCCTTCTCTAGTCCTTCAGTTAGAGGACCAGCACCAATCCAGCAGCAGCAGCAGCAGCTGCAGTACCCGTTCCCGAGGCCATTGCCGACGCAGGCCCAGGCATTCCAGCAGCAGAGACCGCAGCAGTATGCCCAAGCCCAAGCCCTGATCCAGAGCAGGCAGAGGAATTTTCAACAGAGGGGACCCGCACCCAGAGGACATGGTCAAGTGCTGGCATTGACCATGGGAGAAGAAGGAATAGCACCAGGTGAGGTGGTAGCAGGTACTATTCTCGTCAACCCCTTTCCAGCTTCAGTATTATTTGATTCTGGTGCCTCGCATTCATTTATGTCTGCACGATTTACGACACGGGTAGGACTGAAGCCCGAGTCATTATCAGTAAGGCTCAATATACTTACTGGTAACGGACTTGTGGGAGTAGATAGAGTGTTTTCCTCGTGTCGGATCGTAGTTAGCGGTAGAGAATTCCCCGCTAGATTGATAGAGTTCCCGATGGCCGATTATGATGTGGTCTTAGGGATGGATTGGTTGAGGGACCAGTATGCTAGGATAGACTGCCACATTGGCAGGGTTATTTTTAGCATTCCAGGCGAGCCAGAGTTTTCTTTCTCCCGAGGTGAAGTCGAACCTTCTCCTCCAGTGTTGCGGATGGCAGTAGCAGTAGTGCAGTTACCTCGGATAGTCGAAGAGTTTCCAGACGTTTTCCCAGAAGAGCTTCCAGGGATGCCGCCAGAGCAGGAGATCGAGTTTACCATCGACTTGATTCCCGGGACAGCCCCAGTGTCAGAGAGAGTCTACAGGATGGCACCGTCAGAGCTTGAGATATTGTACAAGATGATTGAAGAACTCAGAACCAAGGGATTCATTCGTGCTAGTGGATCACCTTGGGGAGCCCCGATGCTTCTTGTGAAAAAGAAGGATGGTACGTCCAGATTGTGTGTTGATTATCGTACCTTGAACTCAGTGACAATCAAGAACAGATATCCTCTCCCGAGGATAGATGACTTGTTTGATCAACTCAGAGGGGCGTCAGTATTTTCGAAGATCGACTTGCGCTCAGGATACCATCAGATCAGAGTCAGAGAGCAGGACATCCTGAAGACAGCTTTCAGATCTAGATATGGGCATTGGGAGTTCCTTGTGATGCCATTTGGAGCAACCAATGCGCCGGCTGTATTCATGGACCTTATGAATCGTATCTTTATGCCTTATTTGGATCAGTTCGTGATTGTGTTCTTAGACGACATCCTGGTCTACAGCAAGAGTGAAGTGGAGCATGAGCAGCACCTTAGAGTTGTTCTTCATATTCTCAGAGAGCACCAGTTGTATGCCAAGTTTAGTAAATGCGAGTTCTGGCTCGATCGTATTTCGTACTTGGGTCATATCATCACCCGAGGAGGAGTTGAAGTGGATCCCAGAAGATCGTAGCCATTGAAACATGGCCGGTACCTAGCACAATGGCAGAAGTCCGTAGTTTTCTTGGCTTGGCCGGCTACTACCGGCGATTTGTCTCAGACTTTGCTCGGATCTCAGCGCCATTGACCCAGTTGACCCGCAAGGATGCGCAGTTTGCTTGGACAGCAGAATGCCAGGATTCTTTTGAGAGGTTGAAGCGAGGCTTGATGACGGCTCCTATTCTCACGCTTCCAGATGGAACTGGAGGATTCTCAGTGTATTGTGATGCTTCGGGCAGAGGTTTAGGATGTGTTCTGATGCAACATGGGAAGGTAATAGCCTATGCGTCACGACAACTTCGTGATCATGAGAGAAATTATGCAACCCATGATTTGGAGCTGGCAGCAGTAGTGTTTGCACTTAAGTTGTGGAGGCACTACCTATACGGAGATAGGGTGGAAATTTTCACCGACCACAAGAGCCTGAAGTATGTTTTCACCCAGAAGGATCTCAACATGCGTCAGAGGAGATGGCTAGAGCTGCTTGTGGATTATGATGTCCACTTGCAGTATCATCCTGGGAAGGCCAATGTTGTTGCGGATGCATTGAGCAGGAGAGCCGGAGTTTAATTTCTGACAGCGCAACCAAAGCTATTGGCCGATCTTCAGAAGATGGATATAGAAGTTGTCCTCCCTTCCAGTGTGGCATTGATGGCCAGCATGCAAGTCCAGTCCACTATAGTCGAGAGGATCCGGATGGCGCAGTCAGCAGATTCCATGCTTCAGCGTCTCAGAGCAGAGTGCGAGGCAGGACGAAGACCAGAGTTATGCATTCATGAAGACGGTACACTTCGACATGGTAAGCGTCTTTGTGTACCCAGTGGAGATATCAGACAGGAGATCATGGCAGAGGCCTACAGTTCGCAGTATTCCATTCATCCCGGTGGCACGAAGATGTACCGTGATATTCGTCAGCACTTTTGGTGGAATGGCATGAAGAGGGAGATAGCCCGGTTTGTCTCTCGTTGTTTAGTCTGCCAGCAAGTTAAGGCTGAACATCAGAGACCAGCTGGACTACTTCAACCATTGCCGATTCCCGAGTGGAAATGGGAACATATAACCATAGACTTTGTGACTGGATTGCCTAGATCCTCGGCTGGCAGGGACGCTATTTGGGTTGTCATAGACAGGCTCACGAAGGTGGCTCACTTTCTTCCGTTCAGAGTTGGTCAGTCGACGGCTCAGCTAGCGGAGATGTATCTCCGGCAGATTGTCAGATTGCACGGTGTACCAGTCAGTATCACCTCGGACAGAGATTCCAGGTTTACGTCACACTTTTGGCGTAGCCTGCAAGAGAGCTTGGGAACTCGCCTCCAGTTCAGCTCCGCTTATCATCCGCAGACTGATGGCCAGTCAGAACGCACGATCCAGACTCTCGAAGACATGTTGAGATCTTGTACGCTCGACTTCGGTGGATCGTGGGAAGATCACCTGCACCTGGTGGAGTTCTCGTACAATAATAGTTTTCAAGCTAGTATCCAGATGGCACCGTTCGAGGCACTGTATGGTAGGAAGTGCCGATCCCCGCTAGCATGGGACGATGTCGGAGAAAGGCAGATGCTCAGTCCAGAAATGATTGCTCAGACCGTTGAGGTGGTCAGGAGAGTCAGAGATCATCTTCGAGTTGCCCAAGATCGCCAGCGTCATTGGGCCGATTCTCATCGGCGCCCTCTTGAGTTTTCTGTCGGCGACCATGTATTCCTGAGGATTTCGCCTAATCGCGGCGTCATTCGTTTCGGCGTACGAGGAAAGCTTAGTCCTAGGTATATAGGGCCGTTCGACATTCTGGAGCGAGTGGGAGATGTATCCTATCGTCTCGCTCTTCCACCGTCGCTACGTGAGGTGCATGACGTATTCCATGTATCCCAACTGCGACGGTATATCCCGGACCCGAGCCACATCCTGGATCATTCGGAATTGGTTGTTGGTACCAACCTTTCGTATGAGGAGAGGCCCGTGTCTATATTGGACCGAAGAGAGAAGACCCTCAAGAACAAGACTATCAAGTTAGTCCGAGTTGCTTGGGGTCATCACTCTTTGGGTGAGTCGACGTGGGAGCGTGAGGATGATATCCGATCACGATATCCCGACCTGTTTGACTCGTAAGGTATAATCTTCCTTATGCCTTATGCTTTCAATTCCTTGCTTGAATAAATGACTGCATGATAGACTGCTTGTTATAGCTTACGATTAGTATAGCTTGTCCTTGCAATTCTAGCCTCTTGATTAAATTCCGAGGACGGAATTCTTTGAAGGTGGGTAGAGTTGTAAGGCCTGTGGTTCGTATTACGTATCTTGGTATACGTGTACATATTCTTGACTCGTATTGCGTATTTTTCTGTATGGTTATTTTGGCATGTCATTGGTTGTGGCTTAGCTTGGTTTGGTTTGCTTTTGGGTTCATCATGAACCAAAAGAAAACCCCTACCTACCACCACCACTACCCTTTATTAACCCATTCCCCTTTCTCTCTCTTCATTTATTCTTCTTCTTCCCTATCATAACTTCTTCAACCTACCAGGAAGAGAGAGAGAGAGAGAGAGAGAGCTTAGGCAAGTGCAAACTTGCTTCATGATGGATCTCATGTTTTATTGTTCCATTCTCTTCCTTACTAGATTCTAAGCCTCTTTAGAACTGGAAGTTTTCGGTTTTGATGGTTATATTTTTGTATATCTAAGTTTTAAGTTCCTTCTTGTTTAGTTTTCTTGGTTTTGATCTCTAAAACTTGGTTATTTTTGAAAACTAATGGTTCTATGTTGTAGAGAATTCAATTTTATTCAGTTTTGGCTTTTGTTTCGCTTAATTTCGACTCCGGATGAGTAAGTTATGGCCATTACAAGTTTTCGGAACTTTCATGGCTGAACTTGCTGTTTGGGGACGATGAATCCCATGCGCCGGGAACCTCATGCGCCCGGGAGGCCATGCGCCGGGAGGCCATGCGCCGTGAAGTTCCGGCAACGCATTCCTTAACTCCGAGCGTGTCATGCGCGTAGGTTTCTTACGCGCATGTATTGAAGACGCAACGTGAGTTTCCCATGCGCCGATTTGTGCAGGAATTCCATGCGCCGATTTGTGCAGGAATCTCATGCGCCGATTTGCGCAGGAATCCCATGCGCCGATGCGTGCAGGAATCTCATGCGTCGATTTGCGCAGGAATCTCATGCGCCGATTGGTGCAGGAATCCCATGCGCCGATTCGTGCAGGAATCTCATGCGCCGATTGGTGCAGGAATCCCATGCGCCGATTTGTGCAGGAATCTCATGCGCCGATTTGTGCAGAAATCCTATGCGCCGATTCGTGCAGGAATCCCATGCGCCGATTGTGCTGGAATTTACTGTTTTTGCCTGTTTAAGTTGTTTTGTAGCTAGAATCTTGAAAAACTCAAAACATGAAAGTTGTAGATCTTTTCCTTGGCTTCAAGAATATGTTATTAGTTATTTTTATACAATCTTTCTCATTCATGATAATGTAAGAATAGAACACGATAGTGGCCCGCGGTGGCGCACTCTTGACAAGTAAACTGATATGACAAGTATGAAAGGTCTGGACATCGTGGGCGATTACGTTTGTATAAATAAACCAGTACTGTCTTGCATCATGTCTAGGATGGGGATCCCTGAGTACCACGGTCAGGGGTACCTACTGAAATTGACTAAGGCTAATTAACTAGAATGATTCAGTAGTCATGAAGAGATTCCCAGCTACAGGCAATCCCGCTATCTGGGCGCATTAAGTGGACTTGTAGCCTACCGACGAGCAGGGCACATTTCCAGCACACAGTCACGTGTTGCATTCTTCATAACGGACATTCGACCCGGATAACCGGATGGTCTGCAGGGCTTGTGGCTGTTGGGATAATCTCATTGCATCTTGCTAGTAACTAGGCCTGTGATAACCCTAGTTAGTTAAAAGTATCAAGCCGTACTCTTGATTGGCCGTGATTGATTAGATGAAGTTTATTCCAGCTTAGTCTTATCCTGATCCTGTACAAGATTGTATCATGACATGATTTCTTGTATCGATAAATGATGGGATACCAAGTTCTGTTCAGATGAAGGGTTACAACCCCGGTCCTTGTTTGGTTTAAGGGTTGTAACTTGGCTATCTGAATAGTTCCATGGTTATCTTATCATATATCGTCCTGCTTATTGTGCCCGCCTTAACAATAAAGATCAGGGGTCCAGTTCTGTTCAGGCGAAGGGTTACAACCCCGGTCCTTGTTTGGTTTAAGGGTTGTAACCTGGCTTCCGGAGCAGTTCTGTGTCCTCTCTTCGTTTATTGTCTTATTGTAACCCCCTGTCATGCTCGTCATGTTTTACCTTTACTTCAATACCATGATTATTTATACTGGCCTTAACAATAAAGATCAGGGGTCCAGTTCTGTTCAGGCGAAGGGTTACAACCCCGGTCCTTGTTTGGTTTAAGGGTTGTAACCTGGCTCCCGGAGCAGTTCTGTGTCCTCTCTTCGTTTATTGTCTTGTTACCTTATCAATAGTAATTGAGGCGGGTTTCTATTCAGGCGAAGGATTGTAACCCCGGTCCTTGTTTGGTTTAAGGGTTGTAGTCTGGCTACTTGAATGGTTTCTCCGTGTTCAATATATTATTGTTATCTCAGCTATTATCACTATCTTTTAATTACCTTTACTACTTATTTGTGATATGCTGGTTTTAGTTCCTAAGTGAAGCCTCCTTTGTGGCACTTGCTCTTTCTGGGGTCTGACCCAGCTGGTTTTGTGTGGCCAGATATCGGAGCAGCAATAGAGGATCCACCTGTCTTCCAGCCCGATGGTGACCACCAGGCGTAACCCTGGCAACGAGTGGGTTTCTTTTTGTCCTCCCACTTTATTGTAAAATTATTCTTTTGAGGCGTTTAGCCGGCGAGCACGTGTTAGCTCGATTGTACCTTACTTACTGTCTGCCTACGGGCTGTAACATGATTGACAGATCCTAGGGTTGATCATGTATGACTGAACTCTTGCTAGTCCTGACATTTTGTACGACTAGCTTCATGATCATCCAATATGTAATGTATGGGACGCCTTGCTATTATATATTTGGTGCTCTGACATCTTGTAACTACTATTACTTGCTTGTGATTGAGACAATAGGCTTGTTCACGACCATAGGAGACTGATGGATTGTAGTTAAACCCTCATGTATCTAGACAGCCGTGATCGTATAGCGAGGTGGGTTGCACTTCAATATACGTAGCTGGCTATGTACGCCCCCGCTCTCCAGTATTCTGGTTCTGGGGCGTGACAAAACAGTAGGCCGAGGCCCTGCACCATAAATACTAAAAGCAGTACCAGTTCTAAAATAAATTATAATTAAATTAAAAATTAAAGAGTCTCAGACTTGGTCGTGCAATCTCATGTTACGACTTACGTCTCAACGTACAGGTGACCTGTATCGTTTGCGTTTCGCCGAGGCTCATTCGACCGATATGGTCGTCGTCTAACTGGTGGTACAAAATTCATAAAATCCAAAAACCAATAAAATCCAATCTATAAATCATTTTGCAAAGACCGATTTTCTTTGGAAAATAGGTTTTATTCAAATTGCTAATTTTTATAAGAAAATCCCTTTTTAAAATATTTCCTGAAAATTTGGGCAGCATCTCCTCTGTAATTGGGACAACCCAATCCTGGGAGGATGCCAACCACAACATAATTTAAATATCCCCAAACCAGGAATAATTCACAGCATAATATTCCAAACCAGGAATAACCACCACAATCCAATATTTCCAGTCCAGAAAACTATAGCACAAAAATATGTATATATATCAAAATAGAAATACGCCGCTACGTAGCAATAACCGCGTATCACCAAAGCAACGTAAACAAAATACCGAATCCCAAAACGGGATAGGGACCGCGTCATCATAGACTAGTTACGGGGAGGGACACAGGGACACAAAATTATACCTCAAATGCTCGGTTAGAGCTCTCAGATATAATTACAAAGAAAGAATAATCCATGCAGCAGCGACACGGGTACAGAAACGCTAGAGGGCACCGCGGGACAGCCGGTCGGAAAACCCGTGGGTCAGTGCTGGGAGAGCGGCCACGGGTCAGCGAGTCCCGGGAAGTCGGATCGGGACAGCACCCCGGCACGGGGACGCTGGACCGTCGTGGTCGTCCGGATCGGGGCACGAAGGACTCGGCGACGAGCGGCAGAGGGAAAACAGAGGGAGGCCGAGAGGGGGTCGGCCTGGGGTGCTGGGCGAACGGGCACGGGGTCGCCAGGGGCGCTGGGATCCGGCGCACGGGAGCCGCGCGGGGCGGACGAGGCAGGGCGCGGCCTCGGGAGGCGGGCGCGCGGGCGGAAGCGCCGGGGAGGCGCTGGCCTCGGGGAACGGCGCGCGGCGGAGGCGCTGGGGAGGCACTGGCCTCGGGTCGGAGGCGGTTAGGGCACGGCGGGTCGGGATCTGGCCGACGGGAGACGGGCGGCTCGGGCGGAGGTGGGCCGCGTAGAGGCCGTGGAAGGCGCGCGGTCGGGGAACAGCCGACGGGGGTCCAACGATTGCGGGGAGGCCTGGCGCCGGTGGCACTGGTCGGGGCCGCACTGACGGGGCGTTCGCGGCTGCGGGTCGCGGAGATTGGGGTCGACGAGTGGGAGGTTCAGCGAGCAAGGAAAAGAGAGTTGGAAGGAGGGAGAGAATGTGATGTGGTTGTTCTCCTTAGGCTTAGAGAAGTAATGGTGGTGGTGGTTAATGTGGGAGAGAGAGAGAGTGGTGGGGGATTTGTGTGAAGAAAATTAGGGAGAGAGGGAGAACGTAGGAAAAAGGATGTAGGAGAGTTGGTCAAGGGAGGTTTCGGTTTTTTTTTAATAGAAGAAATAGGTTTGGAAAACGGGATCCGGGAAAATCGGGTTAGGGTCGGGGTCGGATCCCGGGCACGGGATCGGGACAGGCAGCAATCAAAAATCCTATAATTAATTTTAGAAAAATAATGTTTTCTTGATCCGACTATTATAATAATAACAATAATAATAGTAATAATATTAATATTAATCCTAATCTAAACTAGTAATCCAATAATCCAGTAATTCTAATAAACCAAAATTGCGGGTTTTACAACCTTCCTTTCTTAGAAAATTTCGTCCTCGAAATTTCAAAGATAAGGGCCGGGGTACAACCAAAATCACTTAGCCTTGATCAAAAACAGGATTTTAAATCATCAGGCACGATCGGATTCTATGTTTGATCACTAGGTACAATGATGAAATATAAGCACGATCAGAATTATCAAGGTATGATCTGAGATAGAGTTGTAATATTGTTGTTATTAAAATCATTTTAGGCATGTGTAAAATCCAGGTATGATTAAAATATAATCAAATGATCATAAAATAGGGAAAAATATATCAAATGAGATCTCGTGAAACAAAAAAGGCAAGAAAGAAATAAATGCCAGCCGTTTATTGGAGAAGGCATAAATAAGGAAATCTTTTGAGAGGAGGGACTAAAAATTCCAAATCAAATTGGAATGAGGTATAAGGGTTTGTGACTCAGGAAAGATAAAAGTTGTATGATGGTAAGATAGCAAAGTTGATTAGAATAATATAACTATGATAGGCATAGGTCAGGTTGTCTTCATAGTCTGGCAAGTTTAGGGGCAAGTGTAAACAAGGTAACCTACCGTTCTATAAGCAAGCAAAAATAGTTACTTATATATAGATAATTCGGTCCTATGTTGTGACAAATCAATATTCTAGTGTTCTAGTTGTTTCTAGGTATGTTCACTTAAGTTGTTGATCGACCTGCATGGGCTACCACTAAAAATATGTCACGACCCGATCCCAAATTATTGGGTCGAACTGGATCATGCCCAGCCTGCACCGTTGTGAGACGGCGGCAGTAAGCTATTTTATATGCAGGTATTCACAACAACATCTATACATTTGTCACAACTCGAATATACGAAAATTTAAAAAACTTTTATTCAACAATTGAAAAGTACAACTGGAAATGAAAGTACTGAAATAAAATACTGAATTCAAATCAACAAACTCCAATACAATAAAACTAGATAACTGGAAAATAACTAGCTAGACAGTCGGCTCATCAGCCTCTATTTCTGCGTACTAGTGGCGGAGGGGGAGAAAAGTATGAGCGCTTCGTAGAGAGGTTGGCCGTAGCGCTGGAGCGAGAGATTGGGATCGTCGGCGAGACGGAAGTCGAGGTCGGAGCCTCGGAAAGCGAGGACGGAAAAGAAGGAGGAATGGGATGAGCGGACGGCAAGGTCATCGACGAGGATGAGGATCCGACGGTCGATGGGGCTGTCCGCGGAGAAGCAGAGAGAGATTGAGGGCAGGAGGGAGAGTAGGGTCAGGGCTAGTGGTTGGAGGAGGAGGAGGCTCTTCGCCATGGCGGATCTCTAGGGTTTTGGAGGGGATGGGAGTGAAGGTGGAGAGGAACTACAATGGTTAGGAACTAGACGTCAATTTGGCCGGACCGGCTAGGCCATGTGCCGACCCGATCCGATTACTTATGGATCTAGCTAGCCGGACCAGTATATTAGATTGTGTTCGGCCTTATATATCGGCCCGTAGGCCCGGTCTGGTCCGAAAATCATGTTTGAAGATCAGATCCAGTCCGGTCTGGCCAGGCCCGGGTTTCAACATGTACATTTATTACATTTTTGTATTTAATAGTGATATATTATGTCGGACTAAAGTTGGATTTCATTTTGTATTTATTTCTCATCTTAGAAATAATATTTGGTGATGTCTGCCTTCATATCTGTGATCTCTCAAAGTACCCTAGAGGGAGTTAGATAGGATTTGACTAATAATTAAGTATAGACAATTTAAAATTGTGTTAGGAATGAGGCAAGTATACCGATATCCGATGTATCATGGTATCCTCCGTGAGGCACTCCAGTTCTGGAACTCTTTTCGACTTTAAACCATCATTATCACATATAGTTACATACAAGCTTTGATCCGAAGGCTTACCGACTTCTTACAAACGAGCTTTGATCAGAAGACTCGTCGACTTCTACACAAGTTTTGATACGAAGACTTGCAAATGTCAACCTCTTACAAGAAAAGGTTTTGACCTTCTCAGAACAATTTGAAGATCAAGTTTTACAAATACAACTATATCTCAATATGATTGGAATAAACAAAAAATTATTGTATATATAGAAAGGATTTGGAGTATTGGATAAAAAGTTAAGGCTCAAAGAAGTATGAATGAATGGGACCAACTTTGACTTATATAACAAGTCAAAAATATCCCAAAAGTTATTATGTAGATAGTATACCGCTGGTATACCGCTCTATACAGTAACGGCTAGTTTTCTAGCCGTTATGCTGCAATTAATGTGTTGAAAGTTGGTTGACCGGTGTACCACCAGTATACTCGGTATATTGTCGATATGTCGTTTGTGGTCACAAATGTTATCACAAAACCTGCTGTAACAAACTTCTAAATATCCGAGATACTGGTATGATACCATAGTTTCAGAACTTGAAAATTTGACTAGATTTTGGTTTAGCTTTCATTTGCCTTTCTTTATTGAGTTACAAATAATCCTAGAGACTGAAGAACATGAAAGATTATGTCACGACCTGATCCCAAATTATTGGGTCGAACCGGATCATGCCCAGCCTGCACCGTTGTGAGACGGCGGCAGTAAGTTGTTCTATATGCAGGTATTCACAACAACATTTATACATTTATCACAACTCGAATATACGGAAATTTAAAAAACTTTTATTCAACAATTGAAAAGTACCACTGAAAATGAAAGTACTGAAATAAAATACTGAATTCAAATCAACAAACTCCAATACAATAAAACTAGATAACTGAAAAACAACTAGCTAGACAGTCGGCTCATCAGTCTCCGGTTCTGCGTCCTCCAAGGAGGACTCTGGCAACACCACATGATACAGTACCGGGTCATAGTAGCTATTATACAATAGCTCATCATCCTCAATGTCACCTAAAAATATTGGTCTCCAGTCAGGAGGGGGCAAGTACGAATATGTACCTCACATTTCAAATAATAATGGAAAAGTGCAGGCTAAACAGTTGAAACAATACTTTCCAGCAATTTAACAATTCATTTCTTAAAACAATGTGATTTGAATGTGTAAACGTCTATAACCGGCTTGGGTTGTACAATAGCATCCTAGCGACGCGATACGGCTTATCCCCGTGTGTAAGAGGGGTAAGCTCGCACAATTATGCAATATGAGGGGTATTGGTCATAAACGTTACACTATTCTCCCAATTTCCACAATCAATGTTTGAACCCTAGGAGAGGGCTCCGTGTAGCAATGTGGTTTAAACATGCAGCTTGACAATTACTAAGAAAAATATAAGATAGCATAACCGTAACTTGCCTCTGTTGATTGACTGGATCGAGAATGTCGGTACCGAGGAGGAAGTCAAGTACGTCTCCGAGATCCTACCGTTGAGAACCATGACTTAGAACCATAATAAAACCATTCTAGGTGTGTTAGTTACAATCTCTAGAAGCAGACCCTAGTCAGGTTTTAAGTTTATTTAATTAACTACCGAAACACGCCTAACGTCGCAAGCTACGTTGGTTATCGTTTACTTGGTTAAACCGGTTAATTCAATTAATTGGGAAAAATAGCGATTTATAGGTTAACTTGTCAAAACTTTGTATTTTATAATATATATATAACTAGACTTTTCTTTAAATGAGGAAAAATGTGAATTGTTAAATTACCAGATTATTTCTTGTGAGAAAACTTATTAATTTTCTTTATAAAATATATATCCTTTTTATATTCTACGCGTTTAACGGCGAAATCAACATTCCAGAAAAATAAGGAAAAGCTACGCTACACAATACATGGTCACAGAGAAATAAAGGAAAAACTGGGCTTATGCCCTTACAAATTTTTACATAAATTAATTAATCCTAAGACGAGCTCTGAGTACCGCGAACGGTCCAAACAGTAGGCCGAGGCCCTGCACCATAAATACTAAAAGCAGTACCAGTTCTAAAATAAATTATAATTAAATTAAAAATTAAAGAGTCTCAGACTTGGTCGTGTAATCTCATGTTGCGACTTACGTCTCAACGTACAGGTGACCCTGTATCGTTTGCGTTTCGCCGAGGCTCATTCGACCGATATGGTCATCGCCTAACTGGTGGTACAAAATTCATAAAATCCAAAAACCAACAAAATTCAATCTATAAATCATTTTGCAAAGATCGATTTTCTTTGGAAAATAAGTTTTATTCAAATTGCTAATTTTTATAAGAAAATCCCTTTTTAAAATATTTCCTGAAAATTTGGGCAGCATCTCCTCTGTAATTGGGACAACCCAATCCTGGGAGGATGCCAACCACAACATAATTTAAATATCCCCAAACAAGGGATAACTCACAGCATAATATTCCAAACCAGGAATAACCACCACAATCCAATATTTCCAGTCCAGAAAACTATAGCACAAAAATATGTATATATATCAAAATAGAAATACGCCGCTACGTAGCAATAACCGCGTATCACCAAAGCAACGTAAACAAAATACCGGATCCCGAAACGGGATCGGGACCGCGTCATCACAGACTAGTTACGGGGAGGGACACAGGGACACAAAATTATACCTCAAATGCTCGGCTAGAGCTCTCAGATGTAATTATAAAGAAAGAATAATCCATGCAGCAGCGACACGGGTACAAAAATGCTAGAGGGCACCGCGGGACAGCGGGTCGAAAAACCTGCGGGTCAGTGCTGGGAGAGCGGCCACGGGTCAGCGAGTCCCGGGAAGTCGGATCGGGACATCACCCCGGCACGGGGACGCTGGACCGTCGCGGTCGGCCGGATCGGGGCACGAAGAACTCGGCGACGAGCGGTAGAGGGAAAACAGAGGGAGGCCGAGAGGGGGTCAGCCTGGGGTGCTGGGCGAACGGGCACGGGGTCACCAGGGGCGCTGGGATCCGGCGCACGGAAGCTGCGCAGGGCGGACGAGGCAGGGCGCGGCCTCGGGAGGCGGGCGCGCGGGCGGATGCGCCGGGGAGGCGCTGGCCTCGGGGAACGGCGTGCGGCGGAGGCGCTGGGGAGGCGCTGGCCTCGGGTCGTAGGCGGCTAGGGCACGGCGGGTCGGGATCTAGCCGACGGAAGACGGGCGGCTCGGGCGGAGGTGGGCCGCGTAGAGGCCGTGGAAGGCGCGCGGTCGGGGAACAGCCAACGGGGGTCCAACGGTTGCGGGGAGGTCTGGCGCCGGTGGCACTGGTCAGGGCCGCACTGACGGGGCGTTCGCGGCTGCGGGTCGCGGAGATTGGGGTCGACGAGAGGAAGGTTCAGCGAGCAAGGAAAAGAGAGTTGGAAGGAGGGAGAGAATGTGATGTGGTTGTTCTCCTTAGGCTTAGAGAAGTAATGGTGGTGGTGGTTAATGTGGGAGAGAGAGAGAGTGGTGAGGGATTTGTGTGGAGAAAATTAGGAAGAGAGGGAGAACGTGAGGAAAAGGATGTAGGAGAGCTGGTCAAGGGAGGGTTCGGTTTTTTTTTAATAGAAGAAATGGGTTTGGAAAACGGGATCCGGGAAAATCGGGTTTGTGTCGGGGTCGGATCCCGGGCACGGGATCGGGACAGGCAGCAATCAAAAATCCCATAATTAATTTTAGAAAAATAATGTTTTCTTGATCCGACTATTATAATAATAACAATAATAATAGTAATAATATTAATATTAATCCTAATCTAAACTAGTAATCCAATAATCCAGTAATTCTAATAAACCAAAATTGCGGGTTTTGCAACCTTCCCTTCTTAGAAATTTTCGTCCTCGAAATTTCAAAGATAAGGGCCGGGGTACAACCAAAATCACTTAGCCTTGATCAAAAACAGGATTTTAAATCATCAGGCACGATCGAATTCTAGGTATGATCACTAGGTACAATGATGAAATATAAGCACGATCAGAATTATCAAGGTATGATCTGAGATAGAGTTGTAATATTGTTGTTATCAAAATCATTTTAGGCATGTATAAAATCCAGGTATGATTAAAATATAATCAAATGATCATAAAATAGGGAAAAATATATCAAATGAGATCTCGTGAAACAAAAAAGACAAGAAAGAAATAAATGCCAGTCGTTTATTGGAGAAAGCATAAATAAGAGAATCTTTTGAGAGGAGGGACTAAAAATTCCAAATCAAATTGGAATGAGGTATAAGGGTTTGTGACTCAGGAAAGATAAAAGTTGTATGATGGTAGGATAGCAAAGTTGATTAGAATAATATAACTATGATAGGCATAGGTCAGGTTGTCTTCATAGTCTGGCAAGTTTAGGGGCAAGTGTAAACAAGGTAACCTACTGTTCTATAAGCAAGCAAAAATAGTTACTTATATATAGATAATTCGGTCCTATGTTGTGACAAATCAATATTCTAGTGTTCTAGCTGTTTCTAGGTATGTTCACTTAAGTTGTTGATCGACCTGCATGGGCTACTACTAAAAATATGTCACGACCCGATCCCAAATTATTGGGTCGAACTGGATCATGTCCAGCCTGTACCGTTGTGAGACGGCGGCAGTAAGCTATTCTATATGCAGGTATTTACAACAACATCTATACATTTGTCACAACTCGAATATACGAAAATTTAAAAAACTTTTATTCAACAATTGAAAAGTACAACTGGAAATGAAAATACTGAAATAAAATACTGAATTCAAATCAACAAACTCCAATACAATAAAACTAGATAACTGGAAAACAACTAGCTAGACAGTCGGCTCATCAGCCTCTATTTCTGCGTCCTCCAAGGGGGACTCTGGCAACACCACATGATACAGTACCGGGTTATAGTAGCTATTGTATAATAGCTCAGCATCCTCAATGTCACCTAAAAATGTTGGTCTCCAGTCAGGAGAGAGCAAGTACGAATATGTACCTCACATTTCAAATAATAATGGAAAAGTGCAGGCTAAACAGTTGAAACAATACTTTCCAGCAATTTAACAATTCATTTCTTAAAACAATGTGATTTGAATGTGTAAACGTCTATGACCGGCTTGGGTTGTACAATAGCATCCTAGCAACGCGATACGGCTTATCCCCGTGTGTAAGAGGGGTAAGCTCGCACAATTATACAATATAAAGGGTATTGGTCATAAATGCTACACTATTCCCCCAATTTCCACAATCAATGTTTGAACCCAAGGAGAGGGCTCCGTGTAGCAATGTGGTTTAAACATGCAGCTTGACAATTACTAAGAAAAATATAAGATAGCATAACCGTAACTTGCCTCTGTTGATTGACTGGATCGATAATGTCGGTACCGAGGAAAAAGTCAAGTACGTCTCCGAGATCCTACAGTTGAGAACCTTGACTTAGAACCATAATGAAACCATTCTAGGTGTGCTAGTTACAATCTCTAGAAGCAGACCCTAGTCAGGTTTTAAGTTTATTTAATTAACTACCGAAACACGCCTAATGTCGCAAGCTACGTTGGTTATCGTTTACTTGGTTAAACCGGTTAATTCAGTTAATTGGGGAAAATAGCGATTTATAGGTTAACTTGTCAAAACTTTGTATTTTATAATATATATATAGCTAGACTTTTCTTTAAATGAGGAAAAATGTGAATTGCTAAATTACCAGATTATTTCTTGTGAGAAAACTTATTAATTTTCTTTGTAAAATATATATCCATTTTATATTCTACGCGTTTAACGGCAAAATCAACATTCCAGAAAAATATGAAAAAGCTACGCTACACAATACATGGTCACAGAGAAATAAAAGAAAAACTGGGCTTATGCCCTTACAAATTTTTACATAAATTAATTAATCCTAAGGCGAGCTCTGAGTGCTGCGAACGGTCCAAACAGTAGGCCGAGGCCCTGCAGCATAAATACTAAAAGCAGTACCAGTTCTAAAATAAATTATAATTAAATTAAAAATTAAAGAGTCTCAGACTTGGTCGTGCAATCTCATATTGCGGCTTACGCCTTAACGTACATGTGACCCTGTATCGTTTGCGTTTCGCCGAGGCTCATTCGACCGATATGGTCGTCACCTAACTGGTGGTACAAAATCCATAAAATTCAAAAACCAACAAAATCCAATCTATAAATAATTTTGCAAAGACCAGTTTTCTTTGGAAAATAGGTTTTATTCAAATTGCTAATTTTTATAAGAAAATCCCTTTTTAAAATATTTTCTGAAAATTTGGGCAGCATCTCCTCTGTAATTGGGACAACCCAATTCTGGGAGGATGCCAACCATAACACAATTTAAATATCCCCAAACCAGGGATAACTCACAGCATAATATTCTAAACCAGGAATAACCACCACAATCCAATATTTCCAGTCCAGAAAACTATAGCAAAAAGAAAAAAAAAAAATATATATATATATATATATATATATATATATATATATATATCAAAATAGAAATACGCCGCTACGTAGCAATAACCGCGTATCACCAAAGCAACGTAAACAAAATACCGAATCCCGAACCGGGATCGGGACCGCGTCATCACAGACTAGTTACGGGAAAGGACACAGGGACACGAAATTATACCTCAAATGCTCGGCTAGTGCTCTCAGATGTAATTATAAAGAAAGAATGATCCACGCGGCAGCGACACGGGGACAGAAATGCCAGAGGGCACCGCGGGACAGCGGGTCGAGAAACCCGCGGGTCAGCGCTGGGAGAGCGGCCACGGGTCAGCGAGTCCCGGGAAGTCGGATCGGGATAGCACCCCGGCACGGGGATGCTAGACCGTCGCGGTTGGCCGGATCGGGGAATGAAGGACTCGGCGATGAGCGACAGAGGGGAAACGGAGGGAGGCCGAGAGGGGGTCGACCTGGGTGCTGGGCGAACGGGCACGGGGTCGCCGGGGGCGCTGGGATCCGACGCACAGGAGCTGCGCGGGGCTGACGAGGCAGGACGTACCTCGGGAGGCGGGCGCGCAGGCGGAGGCGCCGGGAAGGCGCTGGCCTCGGGGAACGGCGCACGGCGGAGGCACTGGCCTCAGGTCAGAGGTGGCTAGGGCACGGCGGGTCAAGATCTGGCCAGCGGGAGACGGACGGCTCGGGCGGAGATGGGCCGCGTAGAGGCCGTGGAAGGCGCACGGTCGGGGAACAGCCGGCGGGGGTCCAGCGGTTGTGGGGAGGTCCGGCGCTGGTGGCGCTGGTCGGGGCCGCACTGACGGGGCGGTCGCGGCTGCGGGTCGCGGAGATTGGGGTCGACGAGAGGGAGGTACCTCAGCGAGCAAGGGAAAGAGAGTTGGAAGGAGGGAGCGAATGTGATATGGTTGTTCTCCTTAGGCTTAGAGAAGTAATGGTGGTGGTGGTTAATGTGGGAGAGAGAGAGTGGTGAGGGATTTGTGTGGAGAAAATTAGGGAGAGAGGGAGAACGTGAGGAAAAAGATGTGGGAGAGCTGGTCAAGGGAGGGTTCAGTTTTTTTTAATAAAAGAAATGGGTTTGGAAAACGGGATCCGGGAAGATCGGGTTTGGGTCGGGGTCGGGTCCCGGGCACGGGATCGGGACAGGCAGCAATCAAAAATCCCATAATTAATTTTAGAAAAATAATGTTTTCTTGATCCGACTATTAGAATAATAACAATAATAATAGTAATAATATTAATATTAATCCTAATCTAAACTAGTAATCCAATAATCCAGTAATTATAATAAACCAAAATTGTGGGTTTTACATATTATATTGAGTCCTATATCTTGAAAGCTTGGCTTCTTCCTTTGTTTGACTAGTGACTTTTTTCTTGATAACATTTGTCCAAAGCTAAACAGATCTGAAAATCTGAATACCTTTCAGGGGCCCCGAATGCGTGGTCCCAGAGATACCGTAGGCGGTTCAGAAAAATCTTGTAGGTAAGTAGTGTCTTTGGTCTATCATGATTTTTTATTACGTATGTCCATGATTGATCTTGTTTATTACTTTACTGTAAATACATGTTTGACAAGCAAAGCAATACACATAGTAGTAAGTATGATGTCATTAGTGTATATTAGGACTATGTTAAGTTTAAGTATGAATATTATAGTGATTACATGATCATTAGTGATTTCGTAGTGCTTAACTTAATCGATTAACCGTAAAAAAAACCAATTCAATCTTTGGGCCAAATCTTTTCATTTTTAATTATGACAAATCAATTAAGTTTAAGATAAATACAATTGAAGGTTGTATCACTAATATGTAAAATAGATTGTACAAATCACAAAAGATACACTTAACTTCTTCTTCCCCTTTGACATGGTCAAAAAATAAGCTCCAACTTGGTAAGAGATGAATAAAAATAAGCATAAAGAAATCAGAGCAAGTGGGAGGCATATACAATCAAGATAACAATTAAATTAAGGTAATAGAAGAGTGTAAAGACAAGTTTAAAAAATTCATAACTAATATAGAATAGCTTGTCAAATCACAATGTAGCTGGTAAAATTAAAAAAATCTAAAAATATTCAATAAATAGTTTATCAACTAGAAATCCAAAGAAGAAATCCCGAAACATAACATGATATGAAATGAAGCTCTAGTTTGAGAAGAAAATAATTGAAGAAATAATTTCAATCAAAAGCCATGAGGATTAGATATATGCAAGTACAATAGGTAACATTTAAAAAACTTGAAAGATACACTGGAAAACTTTGACATGGATCAAGGAAACAAATATGATTCACAACCAAGTGGATCAATTTCGTATATAGAAAGTATGATTAATGAAAGAAAGCAAGAGTTATACAAGAATCTTCAAAACAAAACTATCTGTTTACCCAAGTTCATGCATTTAAACTCAATTACCTCATGATGCTATAAAGAATAACCTTTTGATATGCATAAGAGTAAAGAGAAAAGTACTTGAGAAGGAAAAACTTGGTCAACTTGAATGCTCCCCATCAAAGCATGATCAATCTTGACAAAAGACATGAATTTAGGTAAGATCGAGCAAGAAAAGCCAAAATAATTGAAACCATTAAACCTATGTATATATGAGAGAGAGAGAGAGACTAAATAAACCAAAGAAAATTTCATTCTCTTTCATAAACTCTCTACACACATAAAAGTATCATAAACACAATTAACAAGATATACAATTAAAGGAATATGGGTCAATGATGAACTATAGATATACCACATAGTAAGGTATTAATGCCTATAGAAATTAATATGCTCCCCCTCAAAATATGCATATCTAGTTTAAAAGTAATTATATGCATAAAAAGATAACTACATGTTCTAGGAGATATCAAAGATATAGATCTTTTCTCCCTTTGCTCAATTGCATATAAAGCTCTAAAATTATCACAAATACAAAGTATCATATTTAGACAAGAAAATAAATATCAATTTATTAGCACTTAAAGATGAAAAATTAAAATAACTCTCCAATTAGAGATGTGGTGTACTGGTAACACCGTTGTGCATGGGGGGGGGGGAGGGGGGGGGGGGCGGGGTTCGAGTCCTGGGGGACGCAGGCGTCGCTTTAGCTTATGGGTTATGGGTAGATAGGTGTAGTAGTAGAATATATATATATATATATATATATATATATATATATATATATATATATATATATATATATATATATATATATATATGGGAAGAAAACTACATAAAATGGAAAACCTATACCACCGTATCCCTACCATGAATTCGGCCCCTACTAGACCAATCCACAAAACCTATCAAAATGAAAACCTGTACCACCGAGACCTAAACTATGTACCCTCCTCCTGATTCATCCTAAACCTCAAAGAAGTCTGAATACTGACCTCCTTCTCTGACCCCCACAACTTTGTGCCTTTGCCTCGTGACCTCCCGAAGGATTTGAGTAACCGAAAAATCATACCCTTCGTATCTAATTTTGTTTTTGTTCTTCCACAACACCCAGATGACAGCTCCTACAGTAACCTTAGCCTCCTCCTGTTGTGCGTCAGAAGACCACCAGGCCTCTAACCTTGTCGAGAGGCTCTCGTGGGCCCCGACCAACACAACTCTTCTTCCCACAGATGCCCAAACCTCTCGTGCCAAATCCTCCAAAAATAAGACATGAATACGCGACTCTTCCGCTGGTAGCTGACAGCAATTACAATTGATACCATATGAAAACCCATACCTCTGAGGACGTCGTCAATCGGGACTTTTCCCTTCAATGCCCTCTACAGGAGAATATGCCACTTCATCGAAAAGGCTCTGTTCCATGCCGCAGTCATCACTGGTGACACGGAGTACCTAGTCCTCACCACCTCCCATGCTGTTGTCGTAGAGAGGTATAACCTTAGTCAACCTTGTCTAGAAGCCTAATAATATGATTAGTTTTATTATTGGCTAATTAGTTTTAATTTAGAATTTTTACCTATTTTTTAGAATTATTTAATGATTTTTAAGTCATTTTTTAGAAACATTTTTAAGCTTTTTGTCATTGGACCTTTGTAGCAACTTAGAGTGCTTGGCCCATGACTTAACCTAACCCTAATACCCCATACCCATGGCCGGCCAAGCATAGCAACAACCCCCTCTCATTTGTGAAGAATTCCATAGCCTCCATTAGATCAAAACCTAGTTTCCCTTGCTTAAAACCCTAACTTTCTCATCCGGCATCTGATTCGCGCCAAACGAATTGTGTTGCAACCGTAGGGAGAAGGAGAACTTGTTGGAGCACTGCTAGCAAGGAGTTGGAGGCGTTTTCTTAGGAGAAATCAGTTGTAGTAGTGCTCGAGGAGTCTCTTTCATTGAGATTCCAACTCTCAATAGGTAAACCTCGTTCTAGCAATGTTTCTTCTAATTTTTCTTCATGTTATCATGCATCTAGGTACCCTCGACCTGTAGGTTTAGTTTCGTTCGATTTCGTGTCCGTTCGATGTGCGTATCGGACACGTATCGGAGTTACAATATAGGTGTTCGACGAAATTACCCAATGGATTGAAACTTATTATTTTTTGAATCTATTTATATATTTGGATAGCCCAAGACATAATGATCTCGACCCCATAATTTTTGACACGAATCGGGCTCGTGTCCGTGTCCAAACAGGATACGAACACGCTGCACGCGTAGGACACACGCGTGCTTTGCTGCTGTGCATTGATTGTGCGATGCACATGCTACGTGGCCGCGTGCCACTTGTCGTGTAGGTGGGTGCAACGTCTGTGGACACGTCTCCCAAGTTTCGTGTCGTCTTAATTCGAATCGAGTGGGAGATCGCGACCGTACGGGTCGACACACGTATGCGCACGCGCGCAGAGCCGCCGCTGACACGGCCTTCGTGCCAACACGTGTGGACACGTGGACTCGATCCGATGTGTCCTACATGAAGCCCTATACCTAGCCTATTCTAGGATACGACTACGACACGTGTGGTGGGACACACGAGTCCCTAGACTCGTCATCCCGCGTGCACGATGCGGTGCACTGTTCTGTGCACACACGCACGGGCCGTATATGGACACGGGCTTCGTGCACGTCGAATACGACACTTGGATGTACGAGGTATCAGCCAGTAGGTTAGGATATGTTAGCCTAGGTGTACGCAAAGTTTCACGAGAAACGGTTTGAAATCGAGCGAGAAATTGAACTTGTACTGATTCATTTGACACGCGTATTGGGTTTTTCGATACGCACTCCGTGGACACGATACGGACACAGGTTGCTTTAAATAGGATTACATCACTCCAGTTTAGTTGCACTTCCTCATCAGCAGCTTAGATTGCCAGACGAGTACATTCTTTGACCGTTTCATTCTTGCTTGGACATATTTACTTATTATAGACTAGTTTACTTGTTGATGTCACGATGTCATCACGGATTAGTACTATATGGATCTCTTCATGTGATGTTATCTCCTCGAATACATCGGGTATATTGTGCTCATATACTTTATCATGTGCACCGTCTACTCATTGTATTCGTATTTATTCATGTATACTCATGTGACATTCGTGTACACTCATGATCATGTGAGCCTTCATGTATAACCTAATGTTCATGTGGACTAGCTATCCATGTGACACACTACTTTTATGTGCAATAACATAACCTGGACAGATCCTTGTGTACTGATTGGGACAGGGGGAGTATTTATTTGGTTATGTGATCTGCACCCTTTTCATGTACAACTCCAAACTAGATTTAAGTCATATATAACCTAAGCCAGTTTGCATAACCAGATTGTGCTCTACACCATGTAGTTAGTTCAGTTCTCTTATTATATCATGTATAGCTATTTCCATATACCGTGTTCTCTTTTACAGTCTCATTTCTTTATTAGCAGTTCATGTATATTATTCTATAGCTTGTTTCATATTTCCTTTCATGTTATGATCTGTGTGAGAGATATATATTCGTTCCTGTCATGACTGGACCTGTTGAAATATTACAGATGATGAGGATTGCTGCGATACTTACTATGGAGCAGGCCTATTTGACACATGTGACCTGGACCCTCAGCAGGATCCAGTAGTCGCTGAGGACTTGCCATTAGTTTAGATTAGACTTATATCTTTATCTAGTCATTGAGACATTGTGATTGTATTGAGATATTATTTATGGTGTGGTTTATACCGAGACTTATTATTTATATTATGACTCTTTGTTGAGATTATCTTATCTTCTTTTCCATCTTAGTTGTTATTGAGATTACTTATTATATTGTTCTCCTTACGGAGTATATTCTAGATTGTGTTAGATATTGTGACCTAGGACAGCATTCTACCGCCGACACTACAGCGTAGGCTAGACGTACCCACTTCTCGTGCCCTTACACTGGGTGCGGGTCGTGACACGTTTTTAGTGGTGGCCCATGCAGGTCCTCTCAGTCGCAACTAGTGCAATTTCGTAGTGGTACTCGAACTAGAGTATCACTACAGCCTGCAGTAGGATATAGGATATAAGTTAAGGTACTCAATCACATTAGGAAAACTCTTATCTAATTCTTACTGCTAATTTCCTTCTTTTGAAAGTGAATTGTCCTCCTTTGATTATATCGCTTCTTTCTCAGTAATTGATTCTTTGTTTGATCTGTCTTCAGGATGGTGGAGACACGATCACAAAGGGATACCGCTGAGAGGTCTGCCACTTCTTGCCCGACTTAGCAGGACCCTGTGAGCACAGTACCTCTTGTTCCAGCTCAAGTGGGATCGTCTGCAGCTTTTGGGGGTGCTCCTCCACCGGTTTCGAGGACTACCCCAGGAGTTCAGGGGATGCTACCACCACCGCCTCAGGGGACAGTTGATATGGTACAGTTTTTTGCTTTTATACAGCAGATAATGGAGACTCAACGGCGTCAGGCGAAAGATATGAGATAGGGCATTGACAATGCCCATCAGTTAGCCATGGTGGCAGTAGAGAAGGTGGCTGCCCAACCATAGGAAGGGTAGATACAGCCATACCAGCCGAGGACTCTGGGTATTCAGGACTTCCAGAAGATGCGGCCATGAGACTTCAAGGGTACCGAGGGTATCATATATTCCGATGACTGGATCGAGCATATAGAGGAGATCTTCCGTCTCACGGAGATACCAGCTAGGCTTCAGATAGAAGCAGCGGGCAGTCAGATGTAGGACCTTGCCCGCACTTGGTACCAGACCGACCCCAGGGTTGGTACAGAGGGGCAGACTTAAGAGGCTTTCAAGAAGCTTTTCAAGGAGAAGTTCTTTCCCGACATAACACTTGGCGCTTTGTAGACGCAGTTCGAGAACCTAGTTCAGGGGATCCAGACAGTAGAGGAGTACGTCGGAGAGTTCTGTCGCCTGGACAGATTTGTGGAGGGCCTTAGCGAGACAGCGAAGGCTAGGAGGTTCAGGAAGGGCTTGGTTAAGGAAGTCAAGTCCTTGACCAAGAGCAACAAAAATGCTACTTTTGAGGAGATTTTGATGGAAGCTATGACAGCGAAGGACGACCTTGAATTGAAGTCAAAGAGAGGTCGTGATTCACATGGGGCCAGCGGCAGTGGGGGCCCGGCCAAGAGGCCCCATTATCATCAGCAGAAGCCTTTTCAGTAGAAGCAGTTTCAGCAGGCACCTAGACAGCAGCAGGCCATCAGTTGCACTTTCTGCAAGAAGCCAAGACATATGTGGAATGAGTGTAGGAAGAGGCTAGGCAAGTGCCTACTTTGTGGTGCAGCAGAGCATCAGTTGAGGGATTGTCCCATGGTTGCGGGATGTACAGCTCAGGGTGCAGGTGTAAACCTCCGTTCTGATTATTGTTAATTTATTCTCAGTATTTCATGAGATAATAATTTTGTGTTTTATAAATATTTTTTAAACTAATATATACTATATATTAGTGGTTTATCATAAGGAATATATAATGTTATAATGAATTTGGTATTTAAAGTGAGTTTGTAAAACAGAATTCTAGAGGGGCTTGTTAGCAAAGAACCCCAAAATTCAAAACCCAGCCAAATCCTTCCCTCTGTTCGAATATAGGACAGTTCGAAAAGATCAAACCAAAGCAAATTCAAACCAGAATTGCCTCTTATCTACTCTCCCCATTGATCACCTATATATATAGAGCAGGTAGCAGCCGTACCTGCTATACTCATCAAACCCTAAACTCTCCTCCAGTTTGTGAAAACTGTCGCCGAGAGGACTCAAGAATAGAGCAGTTGAACTTTCAAAGCAGGTAAACCTTTCTCTTCATCTATCAGGTCCATTGATTCCTTAAACCTAGTCAAATAAATAAGGTGTTTGTGTTAATTCCTAAACGAAATCCTAGATAAAAGTGTAGTAGTATGGGTTATAGGATAACAAAGGTTCGGGATAGGGGGTGGTATCAGACTCTTCATGATACAGTCAGGTATCAGTAGCTATGGCAGGGAGGGTCTATGCTCTACATAATCACAGATAGGGAGTGTCAGAACAGGAAGGCTATGCCAGGCTCAATAGAGGCATGGAGAGGTATGTACAGAGGTAACCAAAGGGTGGCAGTGATAGGCTAGGAGGTTGGTGTATCAGGAATTGCACTGATACATCAGAGCACTTTATACATCATATCAATAACTTTACATAAACATGGGGTTATGGGAAAACCAGAGTTGGGTTTTGGTTAGTTGTCCTGTGACAAGGCCAAAACCTGAAATAGAGGGTATATAGTTGTAGGGTGCAGGGAAGCAATACCCATACTGGATATTGTGTATTCCCAATGTATGTGTTGTCCCATCTGTGGGAAGTACCTTCAAGTCACAAGAGAGACCAATCCCAGAAGAGTGTATCAGGAACTTTAGCAGGGATCAGTAGCAAAGTAGGGGGTGAATGAATATAGCTTTGTGGGTTATACCTATAGGATTTTTGTATAATAGAAGATGGTACCACCCAATGTTAGTTAGGAAATTTTGGGCCTTGTTTGCAAAATTTGGTCTTTACAGTACATTATAGAGTGAACCACAAAGACCACCACACTAGCAAAGAACCCCATGACCCATTGATACAGACTTGTACCTGTGAGAGTATAGGAGAGGACAACTGCAGGGGAGTGTCCATGTTATGTTATAAGGTTTCACCTAGATATCAGATTTGACTAGCATATCAAGGTAGCAATTGGTACCAGAGAGTGCTGGCAAGAAAGCACCTGACTTAGGATTATGTACGAGTAGACCGGTATAGGGGTACCTACCCAACCTACCTGTGATAATATATGCAAGTCCAAACAATTGACCACTGTACCCTATCTACCTATAAGCATGAAACTTGTTTTGCTCCTATTACTTAGTAGTTTTTCCATGAAACCTGTGCATCAGAGCCTAACCCCTATTCCAAGGTAGCCAACCAACTAAGGTAAACATACTATTTCCCCTGGTTTACCACTATACTTGTATGGGTCTACATAGTCAAGGAAACACTTCCCTCCCCATGGAAGTATACTGAACCCTTGGCTATCCCCTGCCTCACCATGACCTACTGATCGAAAGACACATATATTTTCCTCAACCATGTACCCTCCCATGACCAGTAGTATAGGCAAGTGTCCAACCGGGATATAGGAGTATTAGTAACTGGATAGTACTATGGACTAGGAGAAAAGTTTAGTTGTGATAGTAGGTTGGGTACTTAGACACTTACCTACAAAGGAATGCATATGTCCAGTGTAGTGGAGAGTAGCCTAGCTTGTAATGATTTGTCCTCATGGACACTTTGTTTCATACAAATGAAAGGCTCGAGTAAAGGATTACATTAGAGTATCACCCCATTTCCATATTGGTTTCAATCCATACTTGAATGCATTAGTGAATAGGATGTTACGTAGTTCCTTCATTAGCTTTTAGTTCACTTTTGTATTTGGTATCAGATGCCTTCAGAGTCACCACTACGTTTCTACTGTCCTACATCCACTCTAATTTGTCCTGCATCTAACCAAGCCTCCATGTTCATATGACCAACCCTTGTGGATCATTTCTTTTTTCCTAAGCAAAGAAGTTCAGTCATTTAATTCCTTAGAATGACAGATATAATATTGCCTGCAGGTATGTCCTGCATATAGGCAACCATAATGGGATGTCTGAAACTGTACATTAGATAGGACCATCAAGCTTTTCAGTTATATGACATGTGAACTCAATGTGCTTGGATGCACCTGAATGCACAGCAGGACTAGTATAGGTCTGTCCAAATTGATGCACAGGGCCAGCAGATAAAGGGGCTTAATGTATACTCGAAAATAGGACTGTAAGTTAGTATCAGTGTCAAGGAGTTCATCAAGTGCATAGGTGAAACCTTTGAGTGTAGAAGATGAGGGAAATTAGGACTGTAAGTCAGTAATAGAGTGTCAAAGTAGGGGACTTCGTATGCACATGAGCAGATTTGGACAGTAGGATAGTTAAGTCTCAACCATACTTTTAATTGTTAATGGATAGTTAAGGCTAGGATGGGGCCTGTACAGAGTAGAGGCAAGTATAAGTAGGCCACACTTGTCTTCCCTACCAATTTGTGTAAGAATAAGACTAGATGTAGGTTACAAGTACTCCTATATAGATATCCATTTGTACCTAAACTGGTACATATGAGTACATGCAGCCTTGAGTGTAGAGGCAAGAAAGATAGATGGGAGTATGATAGTGTATTAGGGTCAAGAAGGAGTATCAGAATAGAAGAAGGGGGTAGCAGGACATGGGTGTTGATTAGAGTAAACAGTGAAGTGAAATGCATGTAAAGGTTATAGGGACCATGAAGAAGGAGTAATTAAGTGTCCATCATACTCAAATGGTGGTATGCTAAATAGATAGCTAGAAGACTAATGGTCATGTGGGAAGAAAAATGTATATAACTAAGAGGCAGAATATTGGAGTGGAGGTTACCTAAACTAGTACTAGTTTAAGTAGAAGCCTAATAACAAAATGATAGAATTGATGTATAATTCTCATATTACATCTATTGATCCAAGGAATGCTAAAACAGGTTACCTGGATTTTGACTCAACACTTGGATAATATCCATGCAGCTCAGGACCACAGGAAAGTATACCTTGCCCTTCTTTACAGCTTTATTACATGCTTATCTCCTTGCACCACCCAGTTGATTTTGATTTGATTGCTGACATGTGCTTCTTCATGATTATATAGTCCTTGCTTACAGTTAGCCTTGTAGCCTTATTGGATATATTTTTCACTTGTACTGGATTGAGTTTTATCGTAGGACGACCACGTTATAAACTGAACTGCTATTTTCTTATTTCGATTCTTACAACCTGCGAGTCCACATACGGGGCGAGGGTTGACCGTTTGCACCTGCGAGTCCACATACGGGGCGAGGGTGACTTGTCTTGAACTGACCTGTGAGTCCACATTCGGGGCGAGGGTTAGTGATTAGTCCAAACTTACGAGTCCACACTCGGGGCAAGGGTTTGGTATTCCATTGATCTCTTATTTACTTGTTCTCCCTGCAGTTCATTTATGCGTAGTTGTTCATATATTTATGTCTCGTGATCGTTTAGTCTTTTCCTGTTTATATCCTGGATTTTCCTTCATACATGATAAACTGTTAGAAAGGCTTGTATATTATGTATCTTGCTAGTCCTCTGAGGACCTGATGATCTCTTCAGGTTAGCCGAGTATTGAGTCAGGTGCACACGAGCAGGTTTGAGCCAGCATTGGACCACGGTACCACCGCAGATAAGGGTACCTTGATGATTAGTAGTTTTGACTCAGTTATTTCTATTTTATGTACTATTTTATTTCGTTTATTGTTAGTAGATTTGTGTCCACCGGACGTGATATTGAATACTGAATAAACTTGAAATTCTATTTTATATTATTCAGTCTCATTTGAGTTAGTTGATCGTATCATATTTCTGTAGATGAGATCTAGATTGCCATGTTAGTTCTATAGACTCTGTGACATGTGTATAATAGACATCGTTCTACCGCCGATACTACGACGTAGGCTGGGCTTGGACACGCCTCGTATCCGAAAAGTGGGTGCGGATCGTGACAGCAGGAGCCAAGGCTCCGGTAGGACAACAGAAGGGACCATTGTCGACCTAGCAGCAGAAGCTTATCCAGCACCAGCAGCAGACCAGAGGAGGTCAGCAGGGGCGAGCTTTCGCCATAGTAGTTGAGGAGTCCGAGCCAGTAGAAGATCTTATAGCAGGTTCTGTTCTTATCGACTCTTTTTTAGCATTCGTATTATTTGATTCGGGTGCTTCCCATAGCTTTGTGTCTGTATCATTTGCTGTTAGACACCAGCTTTCTTCTGAACCTTTGCCTAGGACTTGCAAGATCATGACTGGGGGTGGTATTATCCTCGTCCGTGATGTTTGCAAGGATGAAAGAGTAGTTTTGGGAGGCCGAGAATTGGATGCGAGTCTGCTCGTAATGTCATTACCGAACTACGATATTGTACTCGGTATGGATTGGTTGAGTAGACACCATGCCAGTATAGATTGTCGAGGTGGTAGAGTTCTTTTCAGAGTGCCAGGAGAGCCAGAGTTCGAGTTCACTGGTCAGGAGGCGGAACAGAGCAGCGGAGTTTTCTGTGGAGTTTCAGCAGAGGAGCAGAGCGTGCCACATCCATTGATAGCTGAATTTATGGATATATTTCTGGAGGAGTTTCCAGGGTTACCTCCGAACAGAGATGTGGAGTTCTCTATAGACTTGGTGCCCGGCGCAGAGCTGATATCTCAGCATGTCTATAGAGTTAACAACAGCGAGCTTGTAGAGTTGAAGAAGCAGATAGATGAGTTGCAGGACAAAGGCTTCATCCGATCGAGTTCTTCACCGTGGGGTGCACCAGTACTCTTTGTACCAAAGAAGGATGGGTCGGTACGAATGTGTATCGACTACAGGGCACTCAACAACCTCACGATCAAGAACAAGTACCCGCTGCCGAGGATCGATGATCTGTTTGATCAGTTGAGCGAAGCGAAGGTATTCTCCAAAATTGATCTGAGGTCAGGTTATCATCAAGTGAAGGTGAAGAAGGAAGATATTTCGAAGACAGCATTCAAGACACGGTATGGCCAGTTTGAGTTCATGGTGATGCCGTTTGGGTTAACTAACGTCCCGGCGGTGTTTATGAACTTGATGAACAAGGTATTCCACCAATACTTTGACAAGTTCGTGGTGGTGTTCATCGACGACATCTTGGTGTATTCGAAGACCCCATAGGAGCATGAGGAGCATTTGAGAGTGGTTCTGGAGACTCTCAGGAAGGAGCAGCTTTACGGCAAGCTTTCGAAGTGTGAGTTCTTCCTGGATCGAGTTGATTTCCTAGGTCATGTTGTGACCGGAGATGGGATCTCAGTCGACCCGAAGAAGATCAGAGCAGTTGAGGCATGGACAACACCGAGTTCAGTTGCGGAAATCATGAGCTTTCTGGAATTGGCAGGCTATTACAGGAGGTTTGTTCAAGATTTCTTCCGGATTGCAGAGCCATTGACTAGGCTGACCCGGAAGGACGCAGAGTTTATCTGGTCAGAGGAGTGTCAGGTCGCTTTTGATGAGTTAAAGAAGCGACTGATGACAGCCCTGATTTTAACATTACCATCAGGATCAGGCGGGTTCACTATCTACAGTCACGCCTTAGGGAAGGGTTTGGGTTGTGTCTTGTAGCAGCATGGGAAGGTGATTGCCTATACATCCAGACAATTACGTCCGCATGAGAAGAACTACCCTACCCATGATTTGGAGTTGGCGACAGTTATCTTTGCTCTTAAGTTATGGAAGCACTATCTATACGGAGAGCGTGTAGAGATCTTCACAGACCACAAGAGCTTGAAGTATGTATTTACATAGAAAGAGCTCAACATGAGGCAGCGCAGATGGTTGGAGTTGATGAAAGACTTCGATATTTCATTATAGTATCATCCAGGGAAGGCCAATACGGTTGTCGATGCTTTAATTAGGTATCCGGTAGCTATGTGTTTGACGATGGATCGTCACTTGTTAGCAGATTTGAAGAGCCTGGGGATCGAGATGATTGTGCCAGGAGTTCAGATGCAGATGTGGGGCCTTCAGATTCAGTTGAACTTGATAGAGAGGATCAAATCAGCTCGGTTCGACGATGTTACTCTGCGGTGTATCCGAGAGCAGGTTCGAGCAGGATTGGTGGATGATGAGTTTGTCATTGCAGAGGATGGCACATTGAGGTACGGGTCCAGACTGTGTGTGCCTAGCGGAGAGCTTCGAGAGCAGGTTATGCAGGAGGCCCATCGTTCTCAGTACTCTATGCATCCAGGTGCCAACAAGATGTATATGGATTTAAAGGAGCATGTATGGTGGTACGGGATGAAATGGAAGGTAGCACGCTTCGTAGCCAGATGTTTAGTCTGTCAGCAGGTTAAGGCAGAGAGGCAGAGGCTAGGAGGACTATTATAGCTATTGCCCATTCTAGAGTGGAAGTGGGAGCACATCTCGATGGACTTTGTTTCTGGATTGCCGCGTACACCATGAGGGAAAGACGCAATTTGGGTCATCGTAGACAGGTTGACCAAATCAGTCCACTTTTTACCATTTAAAGTGGGTACGTCTACTGAGAGGCTAGCAGAGATGTATATGCGGCAGATTGTCAGGATACACGGAGTTCCGGTGAGCATTGTCTCGAATCGGGATAGTCGCTTTACTTTCTATTTCTGGCGGAGTCTGTAGACTAGTTTGGGCATTCAGCTCAAATTCAGTACTGCATACCACCCTCAGATGGACGGACAGTCAGAGAGGACTATTTACACTTGAGGACATGCTGCAGACTTGTGTTCTGGATTTTAGAGGATCTTGGGAGGATCACCTGCACTTAGTGGAGTTTACATACAATAGTTTTTAGGCCAGCATTGGGATGTCACCATTCGAGGCACTGTACGGGCATAGATGTCATACACCCTTGTCTTGGGATGACATTGGAGAGTAAGCTTTATTGGGACTTGAGATGGTTGTTGACGCAGCGAGAAGGTGAAGCTCATCAAAGATCGACTTCGTGTGGCGCAGGACAGACAGCGGCATTGGGCCGATAGCCACCGAAGACCTTTACAGTTTGAGGTACAGCTTAGACTTAGGATTAGGATCTTGTTGCTTTGTGATTTTTGTTTTATCATGTGATCGTTATAGTTAAGTTGAGACCATGTTTGTGCTAGGTTGAAGATCTGGTATTCTTGAGGATATCTCCGACGTGTGGTACTATTTGCTTTGGTGGAGGTAGAAAGCTTAGTCCGCGTTTCATCGGACCTTTCGTTATCAGCGAAAGAGTCGGTGACGTGTCATATAGACTGGACTTGCCCCCTGCATTAGAGGAATTCCATAATGTATTTTACGTGTCGCAGTTGAGACGGTATGTGGCGGATCCCAGCCATGTATTAGATCATTTCGAGATCGAGGTGGGCCTTACTCTTAGTTATCCAGAACAGCCTGTGGAGGTTCTGGATCGACGGAAGAAGGTGCTGAGGAACCAGACGATATCTTTGGTTCGTATAGCTTGGAGGCATCACTTTCCAGATGAGTCTACCTGGGAGAGGGAGGATGAGATGCGCGAGCAATACCCTTATCTTTTTCAGTCTTGAGGTATGATTTTTCTATCCTTCTCATACATTCAGTTTTGTCTTTAATTTCGAGGAAGAAATTATTTTAAGGAGGATAGATTTGTCACACTCACTTCTTCTAATTAAGGGTATTTTAGTCTTTGTGCATTATTTTGAATTTATTTAAATTGTTAATTAAATTGATTGTTGTGTGATTTGGATTGGTGTTTTGGTAGGACATAGATGGTATAACCTTAGTCAACCTTGTCTAGAAGTCTAATAATGTGATTAGTTTTATTATTGGCTAATTAGTTTTAATTTAAATTTTTTTACCTATTTTTCTAGAATTATTTAATAATTTTTAAGTCGTTTTTAGAAGCCTTTTTAAGCTTTTTGTCATTGAGCCTTTATAGCAACTTAGAGTGCTTGTCCCATGACTTAACATAACCCTAATACCCCCTACCCATGGCCGGCCAAGAGTAGCAACAGCCCCCTCTCATTTGTGAAGAATTCCATAGCCTCCATTAGATCAAAACCCTAGTTTCCTTTGCTTAAAATCCTAACTTTCTCATCCGGCATTCGATTTGCGCCAAACGAATTGCATTACGACCGTGGGAAGGAGGAGAACTTGCTGGAGCACTGCTAGCAAGGAGTTGGAGGCATTTGCTCGGAAGAAATCGGTCGTCGTAGTGCTCGAGGAGTTACTTTCATTGAGATTCCAACTCTCAATAGGTAAACCTCATTCTAGCAATGTTTTTTCTGATTTTTCTTCATGTTAGCATGCATCTAGGTACCCTCGACCTGTAGGTTTAGTTTCGTTCAATTTTGTGTCTGTTCGATGTGCGTATCGGACACGTATCGGAGTTACAACATAGGTGTTCGACGAAATTATCCAATGGATTGTTATTTTTCGAATCTATTTATATATTTGGATAACCCTAGACATAAGGATCCCGACCCCATAGTTTTTGACACAAATCGGGCTCGTGTCCGTGTCCAAACAGGACACGAACACGCTGGACGCGCAGGCCACGCGCGTGCCATGCTGCCGTACATTGATTGCACGATGCACAGGCCACGTGGCCATGTGCCACTTGGCGTGTAGGTG
>JANAVB010006113.1:15000-62500 GCA_029216955.1 Iris pallida | reverse complement strand
TCACGGATTAGTACTATATGGATCTCTTCATGCGATGTTATCCCCTCGAATTTATCAGGTATATTGTGCTCATGTACTTTATCATGTGCATCGTCTACTCATTGTATTCATATTTATTTATGTATACTCATGTGACATTTATGTACACTCATGATCATGTGAGCCTTCATGTATAACCCAGTGTTCATGTGGACTAGCTATCCATGTGACATACTACTTTCTTGTGCAATAACATAACCTGGACAAATCCTTGTGTACTGATTGGGGCAGGGGGAGTATTTATTTGGTTATATGATCTACACCCTTTTCATGTACAACTCCAAACTAGATTTAAGTCATGTATAACCTAAGCCAGTTTACATAACCAGATTGTGCTCTACACCACGTAGTTAGTTCAGTTCTTTTATTATATCATGTATATCTATTTCCATATACCATGTTCTCTTTTACAGTCTCATTTCTTTATCAGCAGTTCATGTATATTATTATATAGCTTGTTTCATATTTCTTTTCATGTTATGATCTGTGTGAGAGATATGTATTTGTTTCTGTCCTGACTGGACCTGTTGAAATATTACAGATGATGAGGATTGTTGCGATACTTACTATGGAGCTGGCCTAGTTGACACATGTGACCTGGACCCGCAGCAGGATCCAGTAGTCGTTGAGGACTTGCCATTAGTTTAGATTAGACTTATATCTTTATCTAGTCATTGAGATATTGTGATTGTATTGAGATATTATTTATGGTGTGGTTTACACCGAGACTTATTATTTATATTTTGACTCTCTGTTGAGATTATCTTATCTTCTTTTCCATCTTAGTTGTGATTGAGATTACTTATTATATTGTTATCCTTGTGGAGCATATTCTGGATTGTGTTAAATGTTGTGACCTAGGACAATGTTCTACCACCGACATTGCGGCGTAGGTTGGACGTGCCCACTTTTCGTGCCCTTACCCTGGGTGCGGGTCATGACAGCCTAGCACAATGCCTTCTCATAAGATAGGTGCTCCACAGGCTGTTCAAATTTCTGAACTTCTAGAACGACTTCACCGAGAAAGCATCTATAACATCTTTAATATCCCATAGCCCCAATCCTCCCTCCTAAATCGTCCTCGCCAAGCTCTTCCAACTGCTCCAAACTCTCTTCGACACCCTCTCATGATGCCCCTAGAAGAAGTGGACAAATATCCTCTCGATGGTCTTAATCACCTTCTTCAGAGGGTTGGAGACGACGAGGGTATACATCGGGATCGAACAGAGCACATGCTTCAGAAGCACTAGTCTTCCGCCCGGAGAGAGGATGTTGTTATGCCAGCCCTCAATTATGTACTTGATCTTATCTATTAGCGAAGAGAAGAGGTCAACCCTCCTTTTTTCGTAGGCTATGGGGCACCCCAGGTACAAGAAGGACGGACAACCGACTCTGAAGCCTGATGCCTCCTCCATCTCCGTTCGTTTAGTCTTAGCACAAGAGTGATGGACATAAATAACACTCTTGTGCCTGCTAACCTTCTGGCCTGAGGCTCTCTCATACCTACTCAGCAGACTCACCACCATCGATATTGAGTTTTTGTCACCAGCACAGAATATGATAACATCATCGGCGTAGGCCAAGTGAGCCACCCTCGGACCCACTTGTAGTAAAGTACCTACTGAATCTGGGAATCTTCCCCATCTTGTTGAGGCTACAGCTGAGAGCCTCTGCAATGATGACAAAATTGGTAGGGGCAGAGGATCCCCTTGTTTCAATCTTCTTTGCGACTTGAAGAAGCCGACCGAAACCCCGTTGATCATGACAGAGAACCAACAGTTAGAGACCTAATCCCAAATGACATCGATCCACTTCTCCATAAAGGCGAATGCCCTCAAAGCCCATATCATAAAATTCCGGTCCACCCGGTCGTAGGCCTTCTCCATATCCAGCTTAATCGCCACATTTCCCCCTTTTCTGTTGTAGCCCATATAAGAGATGAGTTCCTAAACCAGCAGGATGTTGTCACCTATCTCTCGCCCATGAAAGAAAGCACACTGCTCCTTAGAGATGATCTTCGGAAGTATACTCGCCATTTTGTTAGCTAACAGCTTGGAGACAATCTTGTTGAAAAAATTACACATACTCAGCAGATGAAAATCCGCGAAGGTATCCGGATTAGCGTTCTTCGAAATGAGAACCAGAAGAGTGCTAGAAGCAGCCTTGGGGTAGCTCAGTCCTTGGAAGAAGGTTAACACAGCCTCATGAACATCCTGGCTGATGATCTCAGCATTTTTTTAAGAAAGTACCCGTAAACCCGTCTGGGTTTGGAGCCCCATCACTCATAATGTCGAAGACAATGTCTTTGACTTCTGCCATCCTTGTCTCCACCATGAGAAGGGAGTTGTCTTCCGGCGTCACCGTGACTTGTATGTTCCCAATCAGATGAGTATCTCTGTGGATGTCGGCCCTCTCCAGTAATCTAAGAAAATACTCGACCGTCGCCTCCTGTATATCTTTCTGCTCCCTAATAGTCTGCCCCTCTCGTTAGTAATGTGGTGGAGGATCAACTTCTTCCTCCTTCTCTTCACACACGCGTGTAAGAACTTTGTGTTCTTGTCACCCTCTAAATCCTACCTCATCCTAGCCTTTTGTCTCTAGAAGCTCTCCTCCGTAGCAATGCTCCACTTCAACAAGGCCTTAGCCATGTTAAAGGCTTCACGCTTTGCAGGATAATCCCCACTACCAACCTCCGATTTGGCTCTACTAACGTTATCTTCCGCTACGTGCACGACCTGGAAAATATCCCCTAAAGACTTCCTGCTCCATCGTCTCAGGGACCTCCGAACGCTGCCGAGACGTTGGGCCACCTGAACCACCGGGTTCGCACAATGCACAACATTCCACGCAGACTGAACCGTCTCCAAAAATTCATGATGACAGCACCAGAAGTTCAGAAGCTTGAATGGATTGGAGAAAGAGGGGCAAACTAGGCCGATGTCGACGAGTAGGGGCCTATGATCAGACTCTGTGTCGTTAAGATGCTCCACGGATGTGCAAAACACCTTATCATTCTATTGGCGATCTATAAAAATCCTATCCAGCCGCGACCTCTGACTCCTACCTCCTTCCTGTTTATTGTGCCAGGTGAACTCGCTACCAGAGAATTGGACTGGTTCGAAAAGGGCTTGGAAAACAAAGTGCACGAGCTCGAACATAGATGCCGAGCTCGGGGCTTGCCACTAGCCCTCTCCTTCGCCCTCAAAACCGTGTTGAAGTCGCCCCCACACAACTATGGAAGACCAGGCCTACCAGCACGAGCCAATAAAACCTCATGCCAAAGCTCCCTCATGTTTTGAACTGAGTGCACGTCATGGAGTACAAACATAAGGTAGTTGGGCTCTATCCCTGGGTCACCTACCATAATAGAAATAGCCTGAGGATGATCCCTCACCAGCTTCAAGTGAACTTCAAACCTAGACAACACTCAAATGTACTTTCTACCAGCAATTCCCTGATCAAAATCTAATTTAAGCCGAGTGGAAAGCAGCTTCTCAACTGGGAGTTTATGCTCAATAATAGCCAAAACCAAAATCCTATGGATCTTGCACAACATCTTAACTCTGTTGAAAGTTTTCTTATTAGTGTCATGACCCGCTCCCAATTTTGGGATACGAGTTCGTGGCCAAGTCCAGCCTATGTCGCAGAATCGGCGGTAGTACGTTGTCTATGATAACAATGGTCCACAACAAGCACAACACACACATATATAATCCACAACTAAGACAACAATAATCACCAAAATATCAAATAGTTTCAATGTTATAAATATCAAATAATCTACTACAACTCAGAAAGTCTTGGGAACAAACCCGGATAGCAAAAAATAAAATAAACAACTAAACTCTATAACTATAACTACTAACTAATGCGAATCCCTAAGGAAGAAAATATGCTAATTCGCATCAGTGCTGGAACCGGGTACGCCAGTGACGTCAGTGTCTCCAACATACTCACCGTAAACCTCTGGACAGATCATGTCGTCTATAACTAAAAAATGGTTATCCAGCCAGGATTGGAACAAGTAAAAGTCTAAACCAACATGATACAAGTACAATATAAAGCAATAAAACACTAAACATGGAAAATAATGATCAATGGAAACAATGAACAATATGAATAAAAAAATTATAGGATGGAAGAAACTGATAAGGAAGTAACAAGCATGAAAAGTAAAGAGACTCACATAATCACTCGTAGTGCACGTGTCGTGAGAAGTACAATGTTCCTACACATGGACGGCTTGGACAAACGATGATGTTATAAGGCCCGCTCCCGTAACCGGAAGAGTTGCCAACAATACAATCTAGGCTTTATCCACGTGCCTAGTAATTGTACCCCTCCAATATCCAAACCTCACTATCATGAAAAACATGGTCTCGATAACGATAAAAAAATATGAACAATAGTTAATCACTCAACTCTCGTGTGTGTAACAGTCAAGACATGGAAATATCATGTATAAGTGAAATATAACAATATAAAGTAAATGCACATGAAGGTGTCAACAAGTACTTGCCTGAACTCCTGGACAAATTGATTTCACAAGTTGAAGACAAGATGAACTCCGACCTAGAAGCTATCAAATCATGCTATCATCCCACGAACCCCGTCGCACAAACAACCACAAGTTAGATATACAATTCCCACTCAAAAAACCTTAGAAAGTAGCTAATGGGTTAACATAATTAATCCTATTTTAATTCTGGAATAAAGCATCTAAAAACCTATTTTAACCTATTCAAATCTGAAAATAGAATCTAAACACAAATATTTGGCCAAGGAAAGTCACGTTTCCAAATTCGGGACTCGTGGCACACAAACCGAGACAAACTATTGACTTACTAGTCAAACGTTACTACTTACAAAGTTTGAGTGTGCAATATAGTAGATTTCAGTGCCACGAGTGCACTGAAATCGACTGTGCCACAGAATCACGACTTGGTCGAAAGTTATCGCCATTATGGCTAACCACGACCAAATTGATGAATCGTTGACCAAATCTGACTTCTACGAACAAAATAAAATACTAATTAAACTCTGAATTTTTGGAAAATTATATATTTTAGGTCTTAGTGTCAGCTTTCCAAAACTTCAAACGGATCGCGAATCGGAGTTCGAAATCTCTCAAAATCTTGAAAACCGTACGACACATTGATTTTTGGATAACTGACACTCAAATAATTATCCATAAATTTGAACACAAAATTCCAAAAAATAAAGTAGATATTCGGAAACCTAACCTCGATATGCTTCTAATAAAAAAAATGGCGCGTGAAATGGACGTCTAGATCGACGGCAATCGCTCCGTGAAGTCGAGGACTCCACTTGAACTCTCCCACAAAAGCTGTTGGAAATAAATCTAGGGTTTTACGAATTAACATATATATATATATATATATATATATATATATATATATATATATATATATATATATATATATATATATATATATATAAAATATATATATATATATATATATATATATATATATATATATAAGGAAGGAGAGGCAGTGAACCACGACTAGTGGCTCAGGCTACCACATGGCAAAATCTGAACAGCTCTGGCTCTAGATCCTATGGCTGTGGTGCAGCTGACTCGGCTCGAGTTCGAGCTCGGCTCGGCTTGGCTATCCGAGTCCGGCTCGGACTCAGAATAGTTTGTACCCAGCTGTCCATTAGACTGACAGCTGGGCCCCACAGTTTGGCTGTTTGTGACTGACATGCGGGCCACACTGGTTTACTGGACAGGTTGACTGGGCTGCTGAATGTGTAATTAGTTAATTTAATTGCAAAAAGTCATTAAAAAATATTTTAACTCCAAAGAACTCCAAATAAATTCCAGAAAAATCCAGAAAAATCCCAAAAAATTCTAGAAATTATTTTTTGGTGTCTAGAGCCTAGATAAAAGTTTGGTCTCAAAATCACTTCGTGTGACTCTACAGTAAATCCCAAAAGCCTATGGAAAAATAATTTCTATAGGTTTTAATTATCCAAAAAATTCGAAAAATTCTAGAAAATTCTGAAATAGTAAAATAAAATATTTGGGGCTATCTAGGGACCCTAATGCCCATTTATGGTCTAATGTTAATATATCTCACCTATAGGCCTAGGTACATAGCATTATGATCTAAAATCAAAACATTGATCTAACAAAATTTTCTCCAAAATAAAAAAAATAAATTATAGGAAACTAAATGCTACAAACTACCCCCCTTAAAAGATTTTTGTCCTAAAAAATCACACGTCACAAATAGCATAATATAATATATAACCTTAGAAGCAATCTAAGAATAACTCTTAGACTAGGTCATGGAGAGATAAAGAATTAGGAATCCAAAGGTAACTAAATCAATACATCTAACCCAACTATGCATACTATAACTTAACTAAGCATACATCCTATCTAACAACTATAACTATGGAAGGCTCTACAAACTCAACATCCTCGGGGGTGAAACTCTTAGACTCTGTGGTATACGGGCCAACTACTCCCTTTAACCTAACGGATGACACTATGCCTTATATAAACCATTACTAACTGAAAAGAATGAAAGATCCTGGCCAGAACGGTAGATGCAAACATATCGAAGAAACCACAGACGGAATCAATTAGGATGCATAGATAAAATCGACTCACATGGTTGGAATTCCTATTTGTGGATGATATAACCTCCTAACTTCAACTCTATTCGCAGGCTCGCAGTAGTACGTCTAACTTAAGTACTACCATGAGTTAGTACCCTTTTGTAAAATTGGACCTGCATGGGCCACCATAAAAACTTGTCACGACCAGCTCCCAATTTTGGGATACGAGTTCATGGCCAATTCCAGCCTACACCGCAGAATCGGTGGTAGTACGCTGTCTATGATAAGAATGGTCCACAATAAGCACAACACGCACATATATCATCCACAACTAAGACAACAATAATCACCAAAATATCCAATAGTTTTAATATTATAAATATCAAATAATCCACTACAACTCAGAAAGTCTCGGGAACAAACCCGAATAGCAGAAAATAAAATAAACAACTAAACTCTATAACTATAACTACTAACTAATGCGAATCCCTAAGGAAGGAAATATGCTATTCATATCAGTGCTGGAACCGGGTACGCTAGTGACGTCAGTGTCTCCAACATACTCACCGTAAATCTCTGGACATATCACGTCATCTACAACTAAAAAATGGTTATCCAGTCAGGATTGGAGTACGTACAAGTCTAAACCAACTTGATACAAGTACAATATAAAGCAATAAAATACTAAACATGGAAAATAATGATAAATGGAAACAATGAACAATATGAACAAGAAATCATGGGATGGAAGAAATTGATAAGGAAAGTAACAAGCATAAAAAGTAAAGAGACTCATATAATCACTCGTAGTGTACGTGTCTTGAGAAGAACAACGTTCCTATACATGGATGGCTTGGGCGAACGATGAGGTTATAAGGTCCGCCCCCGTAATCGGGAGAGTTGCCAATAATACAATCTGGACTTTGTCCACGTGCCTAGTAATTGTACCCCTCCAATATCCAAACCTCACTATCATGAAAAATACAGTTTCGATAACGATAAGGAAATATGAACAATAGTCAATCACTCAACTCTCGTGTGTGTAATAGTCAAGACACGAAAATATCATGTATAAATGAAATATAACAATATAAAGTAAATGCACGTGAAGGTGTCAACAAGTACTTGCCTGTACTCCTGGACGGATTGATTTCACAAGTTGAAGACAAGATGAACTCCGACCTAGAAGATATCAAATCATGCCATTATCCCACGAACCCCGTCGCACTAACAATCACAAGTTAGATATACAATTTCCACTCTAAAAACCTTAGAAAGTAGCTAATGGATTAACATAATTAATCCTATTTAATTCTAGAATAAACCATCTAAAAACCTATTTAAACCTATTCAAATCTGAAAATAGAATCTAAACACAAATATTTGGCCAAGGAAAGTCACGGTTCCAAATTCGGGATCCGTGGCACGCAAACCGAGATATACTGTTGACTAACTAGTCAAACGTTGCTACTTACAAAGTTTGAGTGTGCAATATAGTAGATTTCAGTGCCGCGAGTGCACTAGAATCGACCGTGCCAAAAAATCACGACTTGGTCAAAAGTTATCGCCATTATGGCTAACCCTGACCAAATCGATGAATCGTTGACCAAATCTGACTTCTACGAACAAAATAAAATACTAGATGAAACTTTGAATTTCTGGAAAAGTTATATATTGTAGGTCTCAGTGTCAGCTTTCCAAAACTTCAAATGGATCACGAATCGGAGTTCGAAATATCTCGAAATCTCGAAAACCGTACGACACGTCAATTTTTGGATAACCGACACTCAAATAATTATCCAGAAATTCGAACACAAAATTCCAGAAAATAAAGTAGATATTCGAAAACCTAACCTCGATACACTTCTAACAAAAAAAGGTGCATGTAACGGACGTCTAGATCGACGGGAATCGCTTCGCGAAGTCGAGGACTCCACATGAACTCTCCCACAAAAGCTGCTGGAAATAAATCTAGGGTTTTACGAATTAACATATATATATATAGGGAAGGAGAGGCGGTGAGCCGCGGTTAGTGGCTCAGGATGCCATGTGGCAGAATCTGAATGACTCTGGCTCCAGATCCTATGGCTGTGGTGCAGCCGGCTCGGCTCGAGTTCGAGCTCGGCTTGACTTGGCTATCCGAGTCCGGCTCGGACTCAGAATAGTTTGTACCCAGCTGTCCATTAGACTGACAGCTGGGCCCCACAGTTTGGCTGTTTGTGACTGACATGTAGGCCACCCTGGTTGACTGGACAGGCTGACTGGGCTGCTGACTGTGTAATTAGTTAATTTAATTGCAAAAAATTATTAAAAATTTATTTTAACTCCAAATAACTCCAAATAAATCCCAGAAAAATCCAAAAAAATCCCAAAAAATTCTAGAAACTATTTTTTGGTGTCTAGAGCCTAGATAAAAGTTTGGTCTCAAAATCACTTCGTGTGACTCCACAGTAAATCCCAAAAGCCTATGGAAAAATAATTTCTATAGGTTTTAATTATCCAAAAAATTCAAAAAATTCCAAAAAATTCTGAAATAGTAAAATAAAATATTTGGGGCTACCTAGGGACCCTAATGCCCATATATGGTCTAATGTTAATATATCTCACCTATAGGCCTAGGTACATAGCATTATGATCTAAAATCAAAACATTGATCTAACAAAATATTCTCCAAAATAAAAAAAATAAATTATAGGAAACTAAATGCTACAAACTACCCCCCTTAAAAGATTTTTGTCCTAAAAAATCACACATCACAAATATCATAATATAATATATAACCTTAGAAGCAATCTAAGAATAACTCTTAGACTAGGTCATGGAGAGATAAAGAATTAGGAATCCAAAGGTAACTAAATCAATACATCTAACCCAACTATGCATACTATAACTTAACTAAGCATACATCCTATCTAACAACTATAACTATGGAAGGCTCTACAAACTCAACATCCTCGGGTGTGAAACTCTTAGACTCTGTGGTATAGGGGTCAACTACTCGCTTTAACCTTACGGATGACACTATGCCTTATATAAACCATTACTAACTGAAAAGAATGAAAGATCCTGGTCAGAACGGTAGATGCAAACATATCGAAGAAACCACAGACGGAATCAATTAGGATGCATAGATAAAATAGACTCACATGGTTGGAATTCCTATTTGTGGATGATATAACCTCATAACTTCAACTCTATTCGCAGGCTCGCAGTAGTATGTCTAACTTAAGTACTACCATGAGTTAGTACCCTTTTGTAAAATTGGACCTGCATGGGCTACCATAAAAACTTGTCACGATCCGCTCCCAATTTTGGGATACGAGTTCGTGGCCAATTCCAGCCTACGCCGCAGAATCGGCGGTAGTACGCTGTCTATGATAACAATGGTCCACAACAAGCACAACACGCACATATATCATCCACAACTAAGACAACAATAATCACCAAAATATCCAATAGTTTTAATATTATAAATATCAAATAATCCACAACAACACAAAAAGTCTCGGGAACAAATCCGAATAGCAGAAAATAAAATAAACAACTAAACTCTATAACTATAACTACTAACTAATGCGAATCCCTAAGGAAGGAAATATGCTAATTCACATCAGTGCTGGAACTGGGTACGCTAGTGACGTCAGTGTCTCCAACATGCTCACCGTAAATCTCTGGACATATCACGTTATCTACAACTAAAAAATGGTTATCCAGTCAGGATTGGAGTACGTACAAGTCTAAACCAACATGATACAAGTACAATATAAAGCAATAAAATACTAAACATGGAAAATAATTATAAATGGAAACAATGAACAATATGAACAAGAAATCATGGGATGAAAGAAATTGATAAGGAAAGTAACAAGCATGAAAAGTAAACAGACTCATATAATCACTCGTAGTGTACGTGTCTTGAGAAGAACAACGTTCCTACACATGGACGGCTTGGGCGAACGATGAGGTTATAAGGTCCGCCCCCGTAATCGGGAGAGTTGCCAATAATACAATCTGGACTTTGTCCACGTGCCTAGTAATTGTACCCCTCCAATATCCAAACCTCACTATCATGAAAAACACAGTCTCGATAACGATAAGGAAACATGAACAATAGTCAATCACTCAACTCTCGTGTGTGTAATGGTCAAGACACGAAAATATCATGTATAAATGAAATATAACAATATAAAGTAAATGCACGTGAAGGTTTCAACAAGTACTTTCCTGTACTCCTGGACGGATTGATTTCACAAGTTGAAGACAAGATGAACTCCGACCTAGAAGATATCAAATCATGCCATCATCCCACGAACCCCATCGCACAAACAATCACAAGTTAGATATACAATTCCCACTCTAAAAATCTTAGAAAGTTGCTAATGGATTAACATAATTAATCCTATTTAATTCTGGAATAAACTATCTAAAAACCTATTTAAACCTATTCAAATCTGAAAATGGAATCTAAACATAAATATTTGGCCAAAGAAAGTCACGGTTCCAAATTCGGACCCGTGACACGCAAACCGAGATATACTGTTGATTAACTAGTCAAACGTTACTACTTACAAAGTTTGAGTGTGCAATATAGTAGATTTCAGTGCCGCAAGTGTACTAGAATCGACCGTGCCAAAAAATCACGACTTTATCAAAAGTTATCGCCATTATGGCTAACCCTGACCAAATCGATGAATCGTTGACCAAATCTGACTTCTACGAACAAAATAAAATACTAGATGAAACTCTGAATTTCTGGAAAAGTTATATATTGTAGGTCTCAGTGTCATCTTTCCAAAACTTCAAATGGATCACGAATCGGTGTTCGAAATATCTCGAAATCTCGAAAACCGTACGACACGTCAATTTTTGGATAACCGACACTCAAATAATTATCCAGAAATTTGAACACAAAATTCCAGAAAATAAAGTAGATATTCGAAAACCTAACCTCGATACACTTCTAACAAAAAAAAGGCACATGTAACGGACGTCTAGATCGACGGGAATCGCTTCGCGAAGTCGAGGACTCCACATGAACTCTCCCACAAAAGCTGCTGGAAATAAATCTAGGGTTTTACGAATTAACATATATATATATAGGGAAGAAGAGGCGGTGAGCCGCGGCTACTGGCTCAGGATGCCATGTGGCGGAATCTGAACGACTCTGGCTCCAGATCCTATGGCTGTGGTGCAGCCGGCTCGGCTCGAGTTCGAGCTCGGCTCGACTTGGCTATCCGAGTCCGGCTCGGACTCCGAATAGTTTGTATCCAGCTGTCCATTAGACTGATAGCTGGGCCCCACAGTTTGGCTGTTTGTGACTGACATGCAGGCCACCCTGGTTGACTGGACAGGCTGACTGGGCTGCTGACTGTGTAATTAGTTAATTTAATTGCAAAAAATTATTAAAAATTTATTTTAACTCCAAATAACTCCAAATAAATCCCAGAAAAATCTAGAAAATTCCTATAAAATTCTAGAAACTATTTCTTGGTGTGTAGAGCCTAAATAAAAAGTTTGGTCTCAAAATCACTTCATGTAAATCCCAAAAGCCTATAGAAAAATAATTTCTATAGGTTTTAATTATCCAAAAAATCCTAAAAATTCCAAAAAATTATGAAATAGTAAAATAAAATATTTAGGGCTATCTAGGGACCCTAATGCCCATATATGGTCTAATGTTAATATATCTCACCTATAGGCCTAGGTACATAGCATTATGATCTAAAATCAAAACATTGATCTAACAAAATATTCTCCAAAATAAAAAATAAATTATAGGAAACCAAATGCTACAATTAGCCATGCCCTGCACATTCTAAATTAGTGTCTTCATAAAAAGTAAGGAGAAGGGGTAGTTACAATATTAGTATCAGTCCCCTTCACCATCGAACAGAGAGTCATCGAGTCGCACACGCTTGTAGAACGACCCTTCTTCTTTTTCCCACACTTCCTTCCTCTCCCTAGACCATCTAGATCTAATGGAGAGACTTCCTGGCCATATATGGACTTCTCACCATTCTGTGAAGCCATCCCTCCCTGAAGCTCCTCAGTCGAATCTCCATTCTTGACAAAAATGAGACTCTCCTCTCTATTCTTAACAACAGCGAGACTCTCCCCAACAGCTCCTCGAATTCCTTCATCTAGGACAACCAACTCCCCTATCCTATGTGGTAGCTGCACACTACAACCAATCGCTCCCTCCATACCACCAACCAATGACGGACCCTTTGTAATGGCACCATCCTCTCCCGAAGAAGTTGTCCCCCTGGTACCCTTGTCGCCCCCACAGTGGGGCCCCTCTCTGCTAATGCAATCACCAAAATCAACAAAATTCGTAGCGCTACCATCACCGTTAATGTGCCTCGGTTCCTTGCCTTGCGACCCCTCTCTCGTATCGGATGGCTCCTTCTCTTTTCCTCCAAGGAGCCAGAACCAAAATACCCCATTCCGATCTCAGAAATCGATGGGGAAGAGGATACCTCCTTCACACCTGCCTTACCATTCAATCTACATCTCTTTGGTTGATGCCCTCGGTGATGACAGAAAGAGAGTACATAGGGAGATTAACATACTCCACCTGCTGCCAATAGTTACGATTGTTGGGAAGGGCTATCCAGATTATGTCGCCAATTTCTTACTGATGTCCACTTTCGTGAAGATTCTAGACATGTTAGGCCATGAGACCGTCGAGGAAGCGCTATTGATAGCCAGCGAGGTGCCAAAGCACTCAGCTATATTGAAAAGGACTGACTTGACGAACAGGTGCGGAGGGAAGTTGGGTAGAGAAACCCAAACTGATGCAAGCGGCGATTCCATGAATGAAAAGAACTCCGGAGTCCATTTGAATAACCTCATAGGGCACCATGCTAAGTGCCACAAGTCCCTAGAGCAAAGCCGGAGGTAATCCTCCTCCAGACGAGGCCTAATCAACACGTACTTGTAGTCAATTGCCCCGACCTTCACCTTGCCACAAAATTCGAAGGATGCTAGGAAGGACCTGATCGCAGCAATCGACAGCTTCGACTGAGAGAACTTACCAAACAAAGCAAATTTAAAGGGCACCACCAAGAGGGATTTGTCGTGCCCGTCAAAAGCTATCGCCGGCACACCTTTGTGAGAGTGAGGTAGCCTATGGGGAATTAAAGTAGGGAGTCCGGGATTACGCCAGCAACCGTATCTACGAAGGATTTTCGTGTAGGGGAAAGGGGTGATGGTGGAAGACCCCGCGAAGCGACAAGGGGGGTTGGGAGGAGGCGGGCACGAACGCAAAAGATTCTCCAATCTTTGGCCAAACCGGGGAAGATATGGAAATATGAAGGAGGGGCGAGGGGGGAGGGGGAAGCAAAGCGAGGTTTGAATTGGGAGAGCAGTTGAGCAGGCGGGAAGCGGAGGAAGCAAGGGGGAGGGGGGATTTGAGGTTTGGGGGTAAGAGAAGGTGCCATCGCCAATCGCCGTTGGGCTACAGGCGGGCGCTAGGGCATGGGAAAAAAATTGTCATATATATATATATATATATATATATATATATATATATATATATATATAGAGAGAGAGAGAGAGAGAGAGAGAGAGAGAGAATAAGGGAGGTGAGGTGCCACCTCACGGTGAGGTGGCTATATGTCACCTCCACATGCTATCATCATGCACTTGCACACTTTTTGGTGCATGATGATAGCAGGGGGTCACATAGCCACCACCCCATAAGGTGGCACCTCACCTCCCTTATTCTCGAGCTCTCTCTCTCTATATATAAATCTAATCAAATGTATTTATAAATTACTTTTTGTAAAACTAAAAAATGATACATCCACACACACACATTTGAAAATATGGAACATAAGTAAATATAATCTTTTTGAACAATGTTTCATAAACATGATCAAGAAAGGGCTAAGAAAGATAAACTCAACTAGTGGAAGTGAACTAAGATAATATAGCTTGAAGGAATATCATATAAGAGCAATAGAGTGAACAAATATAACTTTAAATGTGCTCATTGAACCTTAAGTCACCAACATTATGTCCTTGTTTAAGCTTAGAGTATCTAAAAAGAGCATAAATTTTGGCTAACTAAAATAATTTATACTTTTTATTAAGCAAGATAAGAGCAAAATAAAATCGCAATAATACAATAAATACTCTTATCAAATATGGGCTAAATGATATTCAAATAAAAAACAAGAATACAAATCATTTTGCCAAGGATTAAGATTCATTCAAGATGATAAAATTATAGATCGTTCTAGGCTATACAAAATATTATGACCAAATAAAATAAGTGTATCCTCTAGAATCAGTAGATCTTAATCAAAAAAGGTAAAACATTTGTAGTTGTAGATATAAAAATTTGATATATCAACTACACACATCCACATTTGCTATACAAACATTGGGCAACAATAATTCAAATGAGAATGTAACAAAAGAATGACAAAGAAACATTTAACTGAAGAAAGCTAGTTGCTAGAGATGGCAAAATTATTTTTCAAAAAGTTTTCTTAGTGCACTAAAGAAATATACACTACAAAAAAGTTGGCTTTTGGGACAACACTTTCAGGAACGCTAGTTTTAAACGTCCTAAAAAATTATTATTTGGGACTGCTATATTTTTTTGTAACAAAAAATAAATTTATTGGTGACAGATTGGAAGATGAACCTCTTATTTGGGACTATTAATATTTTTCCTTCCAAATAAATTTTGAGACCGTCTCAAATAATATCAGCAGAAATGACAATTATTTTACGGCTTGCATTGCAAGTCCTAACATCTGTGAAAAAATTAGCGGGACAAATCCGCGCCCAACTATTTTACTTTCTTGTAATATTTTTGGAATCCCTCTCTCTCTCCAGTGCTCACACAAGAAAAAGGCCTCTTTCTCCCCGGTGCCTCTACATCTTCCCTTTCTCCTTCTTCTCCATCGCAACCCTTGCCCACGACAACCATGACGTCTACAACATCACCTATGACGAAACCCCCTTCCTTTCCTCCGTCGCCGTCAACAAGATTGACCCCCTCGACTCCGTCGGAGGACAAGAGAAGATCCAGGCCCGGCCTCCGTCGATGGATCTACTCTCCTCTACTTAAAACCCTAATTTTTTGTTATATATGATTGAAAATCGGAGAGAGATATCGAAGGTCAGTTTTGACTTTGGCAATGAGAGTTGCATTGTCGCTATCGCCATCGATGTCGCTCTAGGTATATCAACTGCTCACTGTGTCTTAAGGACGACTCCTCTGTCTTTTCCCGGATCCATGGCGGTGGAGAGGAGGAGGAGCCCAGGCGACGGCATCGGCGGACTGCAGTCCCCTGACTATACTCCTCCGAGAAGCTGAATTCATTGGCCCCGTCGATGTCGAAGCTGCCACCGTTAGGTACTTAGATATGAACTTTATTTTTCTTTCATTATTTTGTACTGGTGGTGTCATTTTCACAAACAAATTAAATGGGTTTTGCATCATTTGTTTCTTGATGCATTTCTGATTACCAAAATGGGATTGGTTCTTTGCTAAACATTTATATATTCTTTAGTATGTATTTATTCTTTAGTATGTATTGCTTAGCTTCATTATTTTGGAAAGGCTAGTAGTTCTTGCAGAATTTGTTTTTTTGTATTTAGAATCTTTCTTTACCATAATTTTTTATGTCAAGCTAAATGGATTACATCTTCCATCCTTGTAATAGGGGTTGGAGTGCTTATTTCAAACTTTACTAGATGGTATCACATCCAATGGTGACACCAAGCCATTATCGGCTCCAAAGAAGCCTGAAAAAGAAACTTTTGTCAAAAAGGATATGCATGGTGTCCAGCCTGATTTAGTTGTTGCTGATATTCTCAGAAAAGATTCTGGAAAAAAAAACTTTTATTGCAGAATGAAATTTTCACCAAGGGGTATATCATTGTCTCCCTCTTACTGTTTACTTCTGATTGATGATTTGAAAGATATTGGTTTACATTACTTGGTAGCTATCATCCTTGGGGCTAAGGTAGCAATTGTGTGCATGTCTTTTAAATTTTATTTCGCTTTATGTGAATTTCCATTCATCTAAAGCAGAGAATGACACTGTTATTGTGTTAATTCACATCTACCTGCAGTTTACTAAATGGTATAAAGCACATAATTGTAGCTATGTTGATAATGGCCATAATTGTAGTTTTTACTTATCTACATTTAATAGCTCAGGGTCACACATCTAGATCCATCGAAAAGAAAAAAGCTAAACAAGCTATGTTTGAGATTGGGGGGTTGGAGAGGAGGATGACAATTGACAGGTACAACTTGCAAAATTTTGAACTTTCTATTTGTGTAGAAAGACCAGATTTACCCGTCACATACCAATATAGTATTTGTAGCTATGTTGATAATGTAGTTCAATATAGCTATGTTGATAATTTTATCAACAACCTTTCAGATAAATAATATGATAGGTGCAAGCAATGTACTATGTATAATCTACCACCAAAACTTGTAAATTTTTGAACTTTCTATTTGCTCCAGTCTTCTCTTGCAAATATTTTTATTAGGATGTGTTCATTATCGTCATCTCGACTGAAGAGTTAGACCATCTTCTTATTGCTTCATTAGTTTAAATATTGATAACATGAAAATTGAGTATTCACTGAAAGTTATCCATGTGTTTTACATATTTGGCACCCTAACAAATTTTTGATTGTTTTCTTGTCATTCGTTTTTAATACTATTTGTACTTACTCCAGTCTTCCCGAGCAAATATTATCATTGCTTTGCCCATGTGTTTACATATTTGGCACCCATACAAATTTTTGATTGTTTGCTTGTTATTTTACATTATTGGCATTTACTCCAATCTTGCCTTGCAAATATTTTCATTGCTTTTGTATGACATTTTGTTTTGATTGTATGGAACTTAGGAAGCATCCCTTTGTTAATCCTTACTCTAATCTCCGGATGTTTTGATGCAAATCTAGTGGAGAATATGAAGTCTAGAGCTGTCAAACCTGTATTTTGGTCTTGAAGTGTCAAACTGCTTAACATCCTGGTGACTGAAGTGCATTAGTGTTTGGTTCCTCAATGCCTATCAGATTTATAATGATTTTGTGTTCTGACAATGGTTTCTCATTTTTACTTGAGGATTAGGAAGGGTGTGAAGGTAATAAATATATAGAGATCAATTTATCTTTGAGTATTCATCTCACAAACCTCAAAATATCATGACTTGAGCATGATAACATAGTTTACTTTTCTTTTTTGGAAGGTAGTACTTAGTTTTTGACTAGTCTACCCCAAAACTTTTGATAAAGGCTTTGTTGTGTAAATCATGTTTGTGTCGACTGTAGTTTTCGGTGACCATTTTTTAGGAACTATGTTTAGGATGTTTTTTTCAGTTAATGTAACTAACCCTTATTATTTCTTAGTAAGTTACTACACTTTATATTATTTCAGTAATTCCTCCTATTTTTTATAACTAGATGAAGTGCCATCATGATGAGTGAGTTGCTAATGGTTTTTCTTATGATTTAACTTTCAGGCTTCATTAAGAGCCAAATAACTGGGGATTAAGGAAAAGTTCCAACATGGCGATGTTCATGTGTACTTGGAGTATAGTGTCAAAGTAGTTGACAGCTGCCTTCATTTAGCTTAACATCATCTGCAAGTTCCATCAACACATAGAAGTCGGTTCCGAGCCCAGGGTATATATTTCTTTATATCAATTGTATTCTTATTTTTTGATTGAGTTACTTGCGTCAAATTAAGTACAAATATTATGAATTCTTATTTATTTTGGGAACATGTTTTATGATCTTACAAATTTTAATCCTGCAGTATATGTGGTTCACTGGTTCAGGTGTGTTTTTTGCCTTAAAGATTCACATTGCCTGGTTCAGAGTGTTAAGCAAACATGTATTTTACAACAGGAAGTGTGAGCATGCCTTAAACTCTGCATTATACATCTCGAAAGCAAAAGAAATTAGATATTCTTATTTGTGATACAATCATATGACTTAAATGCTTCTAGAATTGGTTACAAGGATACTTCCTTACTTCCTTTCATATTAAATGAAGACACTATTTTTTTTTAGGAAATTACTTATGTCCTTAAACTGGAAGTTGCTTAAGATTGGCACATGATTTAGGAAAATTTCCACGGATATACATATTTCTTTGTTAACTAAGATTTTCTGAAATCTCGCAACACATACGAAGATATTACTATTACATCTGCTATACATGTCATCAAGTGGTGAATTAGACTAGTGTTCAGAACATCTCATTAAATTTATTAGTACTAAAACATTATCCCTTAGCTATTTGTAAGACCATAAGGTTATATGGTTATATTCATTCTCCTCGGGGCGTGGTGGAAATGACATGTTATATGGCTATATTCATTCTCTTGATTATGTTGTTGACGACTTGGTGCATATCTTGACTAAATTATTATATCAAATAAAAAATAGTTGAAATGATGAATTTTTTATGATGGCTAGTTGTAGTATTTACAGAAATCTTATTTGGAGAGGGTGTTGTACGAGAATCCTGGTATGCCATGCTTTCTCTTTGGACATTCTACTGGTGGAGTTATAGTTCTTTGGGTAAGCTATTTTGCAGACATCTTAGGGTTGATTGGACTTGAAAAAAAATGATATAGCGACTTGAAAAAAAATGATATAGCCAGTTCAGTTAATCGAAAGAGTTCAATACTTGGAATTATTTTTTTGTAATGTGGCCATATGAGAAGCCAAAAATTTCTTATTTCATAATACAAGCTTTTTTTTTGAAGTGACATAGTAATTTTGATTTGCTGGTGTTGGTGAATAAAACTTTCTAGCTTATTCATGTACCAAGGGTCCCAATTACTTATAAGTAACCATATTTCTGGCTTATTCATGTGTTTCCAGGTAGCCAATGCTGCTGGCAGCCATGGATGTGTGGATCGGTTTGTCAATGGATGTGGAAAATCAAATATATATGTTTTGGACTTGTGTAAAAAATCGTAGATTTTATTTTGTAAATTAAGTGAATGTTTATTGATGTAAAACTTGATGGGAACACTCTAAGTGATGTAAGACTTGGATTTTATTTTGTGAACAATGGGATATTACCTTTAAATATGTTTTATAGAAATCGTTTTGTTAATGTTGCGGCTACGCTTTGTTAATGTTGCGGCTACCATATGCATTTTCAATTAAATAAAATAGTTCTGTATGAATTTTTGTTGTATATAAAATTCAATTATATATTTTATATATAAACAGGAAATTAGTAATTCCATAATAATTTAAACAATTGTTAAGTTTTTTCACGCGATTACAGTACTTTTTAAAATTCCATCCCTTATTTATTAGGACGAAATATATCTGTTACAAAAACTTATTTTTTGGGACAAATTAATAAACCGTCACACAAAAGCATAAATTTGAAAACTTTTGAGACGTTTTGCCTAACCGTCCTTTAACAGTAATTAAGACGGCAATATCCGTCCCTAAAGTTTTTGCCACGCCACCCTAATGGGACCATCCATTCCCGTCCCAAAGGCCGTCCCAAATATTTGTTGGGACGGTAATTGCAATTTTTAAGACGGTTTTTTGTTGTCCCCAAAGGTCACTTTTTTGTAGTGATAGAAAAGATATAGACTAGAAAAATGTGCACTTATGAATAAGGTAAATAAACGCCAATTAAATTACAAGAATATGCGATTCTTAAATAAACACCCAAAATTAGTCATGAGCAAGATATGAATAATATTTCGTCTCAACATCCCAACTTAAAGAATTAAATCAAATAAAGCTCAAAAACAAGGAATCATTAATATATCATTATACAAATATCAATATAGGAGATACATAAACTTTACCCAAACTAAAAATCAATTTTATGGTCATGTATCCTTAATGATAATCGAAAAGCCCTCACAAATTTAAACAAGTATAAATAAGTTTTGTTAGGCAAAATAATAATTGATTCACAATAAGTTAACCGAAAAGAAATATGAGAATCAATAATGAATATATTATACAAGAACAATGTTATAAATAAAAGACTTAATTTCAACTTGATACCCTCAAATATTCTAATTTTTCAACTTGATAACCTAAATCCTTTTACTCGACAACTTGATACCATCAACTATTGAATATCTTCAACTTGATACCCAAAAATAAGAAAAGGACAAACTTCCCCCTCCTTTCCCACCCAACCCTTCCCCCGGCTGCCCCACCACCGCCCCCCGGGCTGCATCACCCTAGTCTTCCCCTTATCTCTCCTCCCTCAGCTGCCCTACCATCGCCCCCCTGCGACTGTCCCGTCCCACCCACGGCTTCACCATCCCCACTTTCTATGCAACGATGGGGGGGCGTATTTGAGCCAGGGTAGGGCGATGGCAACCGGGAGGGGCGGAGAGAGAGAGAGAGAGAGGTGGATAAAGAGGGGGTATTTTTGTCTTTTTTAAGGTATCAAGTTGATGCATATCAAAGTTTAGGGTATCAAGTTGTAAATATTCAATATTTGAGGGTATCAAGTAGAAATTAAGCCTAAATAAAAGTATAAGAGTATACTTTTTCACATATAAGAAACTTATGCTTAACACATATCTTCACGAAAACCGATTATTATAAGCCTAAATAAAAAGTATAAGAATATACTTTTCACATGTAAGAAACTTGTGCTTAACACATATCTTCACGAAAACCGGTTATTATATAAGACAAATACAAAGAAAATCAATGAAAAGTAACTATCCCAAAGACATAAAGATGAAGAGCCAAAAATACGAAAGTAATTTAAAATCTTAAAGTACCTATGGACTAGAGTGATATGCATGCCAAAAAGGACTTAGAATATAGAATGCATATATAAGTGTTACACTTATAGAAAATGAATAAAAGACTACTTAATGTGATCTAATTATTTAAGCGTAGTAACTAGTCATGCTTGATATACAAAAAATATTATAAGAAAATTAACTAAGCATGCTATTATCATATGTCATATTGATTTAAATAATATCATATAAGGCAATATCAATGTGGACTATTAGCAAGAAAAAAAAAACATGCTAAAGTCTAAATTTAACCATTTAGGAAGACTCGTTTAGCATGTTACAAAAGTGTCTCTTGTGGCTACGCTTGTGTTGGTACAATTGCTTGGAAAATGACCTTTATAGTATTCTCCGCGGTGTTATGTCCTCATAATAGAAGCTCCACCTACAACATTAGGCAAAGACTTTGGTACCCAAATAAACTTGGGTACGTATTTGTTAACTTTGGGAATCTAAGAAATATTTGCTCTAGCATTAATTAGTAGTAGAACTCCTACCAATAGGACAAGGAAAGCTCATATGACCAGTACAGGAGCAAAAGAAACACCTTATACTAGTATGTGCACATGTATCAGAATGAGCATATGAGTGATCATGTGGCATACTATGATGAGTATCTCTAATGTAAGCATGAGATGATTTGGTTATAAGGTTATCATACTTAATAACAAATCATCATGCAAAGTAGTAAGAGAATCAAATTTAGTATTTAAAATATTATTCTCTTTTTCAAAGATACTAATTTAGAAATAAAAATATTATTTTGTTTCTTTAAAGCATCAATAGAATAATCATGTAAAGATACTAACTCATGCTTTTGTATCTTGAATTCTTCTAGTAAACAGGTGAGTGTCTTGATTTTCAAGATCAACGCTTTATTTAAGCTCTTTAAAGAAACATAAAAAAGAGTTTTGAGAATCAACTTTAGATAATAATTCATCATTCAATTAAATTTCTCAATAATTCATTTGTTTCTTCTAATTGATCAATTTTTTGGAAAGATCTTCATTTATAGAATGAAAGTCTTCAAGCATCTCTAAGGATCTATCAGTCATGTATTTCAGCTTAGATAACTTCTTACATTTCAAAAAATCATGATTATCTATGTTACTAGAGATAGAACCCTCTTTTCGGAGGAGGAAGAGGAAGACATCATATATAAGGATATACTCTAAGGATGTTAAGCCTAAAAATAGGGTCCTTGCTCTAATACTAATTCAAAGCACCTTAGAGGGGACAATAAATAAGGTTTAACTAATAATTAAGCATAATTATGAATGCTAATAGACAATTTAAAAATTAAGGCTCCAAGAAGTAGTAATAATTGGGTCCAGCTTTAATTTATATAATAAGTAAAAAATATCCCAAAAGTTACTCTACAGGTCGTATATCGCTCTATACAGTAATGACCATAAACAACTATTTTTCTAGTCATTGCACTGCAATAATGCATCGAAAGTTGCCTGACCATTATACCATCGATATGTCATTTGTGGTCACAAATGTGATCACAAAACATGTTGTGACAAACATCTAAATATTCTCTGTACCACCGATATGCCGCAAGCGATATATCGTCGGTATACCGGTATGATACCATAATTTTAGAACTTGGATTTTGGCTGGAGTTTTGGTTTAGCTTTCATTTGTATTTCTCTATTGAGTTACGTACAAATAATCCTAGAGACTCAAGGATAAAGAAATATTACAGTGAGCGCGATATCTTGAAAGCTTGACTACTTCCTTTGTATGAATGGTGACTTTTTCCTTAATGACAATTGCCCAAAGCTACAGATCTTAAAATCTGAATAACTTTCGTTTATATAACGAGTTAAAAACATCACAAAATTACATCTCGTTGACACACGTAAGGCTAACCCTAATAAAGTTATCACTGCATAACACATTATAGATGAAAATAAGGAGGTTGGATCTATTAATATTGCTTTGAATATAGAGACTGATCATAAAGACGGCTCGACGGTTGCCACTAATGATAGGGGTGAAATCAATGATGTAGGTTCGAAGGATAAAATAGTAAAGACATTCCTCCTAATACTAATATCAATTCCACTGCTAATGATACATGATTCTCAAAACCCTGGCAATAATCATGCCATGTTACCTTTGGGGGATGCAACCCAAGTTGCACACAAGCGATGAAATATCTCGGACAACAATCAAACTACGTGCTTAAGAAAGTCATGAACAAGATAAGACATGGCATGTAAAGACAGTATAATAAATCTAAACTGGAAGGTAAAACCCGGTAAGAAATACGTAATGATCACATATACATCAATCTACTATCAAGATGAAATCAAGAAACTAAGACGAAATCACAAAAGATAGAAATTTGAAAGTCCATTCGGAAGATCTGGTGGATTATAGAGAATCTTCGGTGGATCATCCGATTGGTCACAATATGTTTTGTTCAGAAAAGAGAACCATTCGGAAGATCAGGCGGATTGTCGCGAATCTCCAAAGTTCCAAAAATAGGGCAAAAACTCACTAAATACTAGAAATGATTTCCAGGACCAGAATCCGATCCCAAATCTCGCCGAAGTCAAATCCATCTATAACAAATAATACGAATAAGTCTCATATAACATATGAACTAAGTCTCATGGTAGTAACTTGTGTATCACTCAGGATACCGAATTTTTCAACTAAGAAAATAACAAAACTTTGCAGAAAATCAAAACCTAACTCAAACCAAATTTAGAAATAGGCAAATAGATGAGAATTACTAGAGAAACATATTTAGTTAAGCAGCTACTAGACAATAATGAACTTTTAATACCGAAGAAAATAAAAATAGTAGTAAAGCAACAATGTTTAGTAGTTCGGCAAGATGTACTTGCCTAAAACGAGCTCCCAGCCTAACTCTTATACTCCACCATTAGAAACCACACTCCTAGGCCTCAAGACCAAGCTTCAAGCTCTTGAAGAAAATGGAGAGGAAATGAAGAGAGAAAGAGAATAGAGAGAGAGAGAGAGAGAGAGAGAGAGAGAGAGAAAGTAAAAAGAGAAATCAAAATAAACCGAAGGGGTATATATAGATGGGATTTATCAATTGTGACCGTTGGATCTGCCATGTTAGTGATCCATGACTCAAAATCGACCAATCTCATCCATCCATCAAAGAAAACCAAGAAACTAATGAATCATAAAATGTTTCAGAATCAAGAAACCAATGGACAATAGCGCGCTTCGTACACTATTCGTCACAAATATCTCAAATATCCTATGAGCGAATTATTTGGCAGATTTTCGTAGAATTCTTTTGAATGTTTCGTTTGACCACAACAAGTTTTTTCCTTTGGGAAAAACCCTATTCGGTGATCCGCGGTGTGCCGCGAGTACCCGACGGATTTTATGGAAGAAAGAAATTCCCACTTTGATAAATTCCTATGTTCTCCGTTCTATACATGGGTTCTAACCATGGTCTACGACAATGCCAAAAGGTATTCTACAAGTCTCAGACAATCTAGAAATAAAAATGGTCACCAAAACCTAATATATTAGGAGTATCATACGATACCACAATAATGAAAATCGAGAAAACTCAATGAACGGTAAATACTCGTATATTCGTACATAAAGACTAATACTACGAGACGAGTCCCACAGAAGGTAAAATTACTATGAGACGGCCGTTTTGATACTGCAACACATAGCCAGAGATGGAGGGATACCACAAAATGGTAGACAGAGCAATGGCCATCCAAATAAGCGGTAGCCCCCAGTTCGTGCTGACACAGAAATTGAAAGGCATCAAGAAGGCTATTCGGGAATGGGACAAAGTGAGACTGCGGCCAATTTTGGCCGACAAGGAACGCCTACTTCAGGAAGTACAATACAAGATACAAGAAGCTCCTAACGTCACTGAATACATAGCCGAAGAAGTCCGCATCCAAAAAGAGGTTAGGCGACTGCGACAACTGGAAGAGACTCATCTCCAACAAAGGGCAAAGTGTGCGTGGCTAAAAGATGGCGATCGGTGTTCGAAAATTTTCTATGCTACCATTAGGGCACGCCAACACAACAACACTATGACTGCGCTCATCAACGATGAAGGGAAAGAAGTCAGAGATGAGGGCCAAATGCAACAGGAAGCTATCCACTTCTATTATAAGCTTTATAACCAAGAAGAATACATAGAGGACTTCCCCGATCTCATCCCCAAGCGAATTGTAACCGAAGAAGGAAACAAATTGCTAAGGAAACAGGTGACTATGGCGAAAATAGAGAGCATCATCATGAAGGCTGATCCAATTAAAGCACCCGGCCCAGATGGGTTCAATGCTCAATTCTACAAAAAATACTGGGGACAACTAAAGGGACTCATCTATACATAATTTCTTCCTAACTGGAAGACTGTTAAAGGAGATGAATCATACATTCCTTACATTGATACCCAAAAAGGAAGGAGCAACCAAGCTGGAAGACTTTCGACCAATTGCTTGCTGTAATTTCATCTATAAAATTATCACGCATGTGATGTGCAGCAGGATGAAGGATATCATGACAAAACTCATCTCTCCCAACCAGACAATATTAATCAAAGGGAGATCCATTACAGAAAATTGTCTACTCGCCCATGAGTTAGTACGAGAGTTCAACAAGCCGGGTGGGAAGAAAGGGTGCTTAAAACTTGATCTTCATAAGGCCTATGATATGGTAAACAGGAAATTCGTTTACGAGACCATGAGGAGGATATGGTTTGATAACTGGTGGGTGGACCGTATAGAAGAATGCATATCCATGCCTATATTTTCTATCATCATAAATAGTTAGCCACACGGATTTTTTGGGAGCAACAGAGGCATCCGGTAGGGTGATCCACTATCACCATACCTATTCACTATAGTGATGGAGCGCTTCTCCTGTTTATTGGACTTAGCGGTGCACAGGAAACTAATAAGCCCCCTATACCGACGAGTCTCGCCAATTGTTACGCACCTCATATATGCTGACGACTTGTTAGTCTTCATGGAGCCGACAGAAAAAGGAGTTGAGAACCTTGGCCGGGTTCTCGCGGAGTTTGGCCATGCTACTAGATTGGTTCTTAACATGAACAAATCACAAATATATTTCAGTAAGGATTGCCCGCGGCAAGATCACTGGACAAACTGCTTGGGAATAGACAAGGGACAACTCCCAGTCCGATATCTTGGAGTCCCGCTTACAGTTAGTTATGCCACCGACAGTGATTGTACTGGGCTAGTTCAATATGTCCAAAGTAGGTTGGAAGGATGGCAGTCGCAGTTACTTTCGTTTGGTGGCCGAATCAAACTCGTTCAATCAACAATATTGGCGATCACTGCGTACTGGCTTCAGGCCATTATCATCCCAATACAGACAATGCACAAAATAGAAAAATTATGTGCTAAATTTGTTTGGAGGGGCAGAATGCATACTATTGCTTGGGAGGAGTTGTGCCAGAGAAAGAAGGAGGGAGGCATCGGCATGCGATCACTACAGACACTCCGCGACGTCGCCATACTCAAGCTTGCTTGGAGATATTTAGAAGGCAAGTCCATGTGGGCGCTTTGGACCGCTAACAGATATGATAAGGATGGTAATTTCTGGGTGATGAAAGTCGATAACAATGTATCGGTCACGTACAAACTTATACTGAAGCAAAGATCGACACTGAAGCAAAGATTGAAGCGAGTCATATGTAATGGACAAAACACAAAAATATGGACGGACCCATGGATCAGCAAGGAGAGCTTGATAGAAAGATTAGGCTGGCCCACGTTCGAGATTCTCGGCAACATGGATAAGGTCATCAAATATATCACTAATGGAGGGTGGCATATAACAGATAGGTTCATCAAACAATGGTTTTAAGAAGGGATCAAGGGGATTCCTATCGAGAAGGATGGAACAGCAGACGAATGGGTATGAGAGGGGGCGCCTCCAGGCAAGTTCTCGCATAAACTTGTCTATAAACAACAACGGCATACGGCCTCAACGGTAGATTGGGCCAATATAGTATGGACCAAAGGAGCAGCTTCGAAAATGAAACTACGCATATACAAAGCAATCAAAGATCGCCTGCTCACCAAGGAGAGACTCATAAAATTTTATATACAGGTTCCAGACAGCTTCTGTGTGCTATGTGGCACTGAGATCGAAACCAGGGACCATTTGTTCTTCCAATGCAATGTCACAAGTTTCATATGGCAGCAAATGAGGAACCAGATGCACCTGAACAGTATGAGTCGAGGGGGTTTACAAGAGACCATTGAGGAAGTGCAGGCGATGGAAAATATGGGGCCACCATATTTCGACAGATAAGACTTCGACTTCTGGCAGCCGTGTGGCACGTGTGGCGAGAACAAAATCAATTTTTTTTGATAAACAGACAATGTCCATAACAGGAATTATACACAATATTGAAAGTGACATCAAATGTATGAAAGGCTGATCATACATTGATCGTGTGAAAATAAGTTGAGGGTGTAAGTCCATTGTAACTGTTTTCTTTTTTTTTTTACATATCAATGAAGTACCACTTTTTTCAAATATATATATATATATATATATATATATATCAAATGAATGTCCAAATTTATTGTGTGCCAATCAAGATCTAACCCGGTCTGGTCCGACCCGAAGTCTACCGTGTCATGGGTCACGTGCTGGGCTGGGCTAAAATTTTCCATCCGTAGCCGGCCCGGCCAGGCCCGACCCGCTATAGTTCATATGCCCAAGAGGTCCGGCCCGACCCACTCAAATTTTGTGCCGGACTGGCCCGGCCTGACCCATTTGACAGCTCTACCGGCAGCTCATCGCTTGACGTAACAACCAGGAGGGTTTAATGAGGCAGTAGTGACGTCTTGACAGGGTTTTTGTATACAATAAGTGGTTAAAGATGACATAGAGCTCCTCCTTGACTTATTTGAATCGGTTGGCCTTTGTGAGACTAGTCTCACAGTATCAGTTTTGTATATGGATACATATTTTATACTGTAATCTGTATTTTCTTGACTTTCGATGAATAGTAGAAAAAGTTAATTTTTGAGACTTTACTCCTTGACCGGTATACCGGTGTGTACCTATGGTATACTGTCCGGGAGATATTTTTCACTTTTAGATATTCTTGTTTTCAGATATTTTCGTAAATAATGTTTAGATATTTTTATGAATAGTAATAAAATATTCTATTATTCATTGGTTTCTTAATTTTCTTCTGAATGATCGAGATCGATTCAGATCGAGTCATGGATCACGATCGGACGGTCACGATTAATTCATATTTTCTATACATATGAGTTCATTTCTTTTCAAATTTTCTTTTTACAATCTCGTTCCACTCTTCTTCTCTTCTCATTTTTTCTCCATTTTCCTCGTGAGATAGGAGCTTGGTCTCGAGGCCTCAGAGTATGATTTTTGAACCCATCTTGGTGGTGGAGTTGAAGAGTTAGGCTTGGAGCTATATTAGGCAAGTACATATTGCCGAACTACTGGATGAATATTGTCTTTACTGCTATTTGGTTTTCTGTTGCCTTGACAGTTCAATATTGTCTAGAACTTGCTTTACTAAATACGTTTCTCTCGTGATTATCATCGTTTTTGCCGTCTCAAAATTTGGTTTGAGCTAGGTTTTGATTTTCTGCGAAGTCTTGGTATTTGGGTTTCATTCTCTTTCCTCTGAGAAGAATGGGTTTCTAGTAAAGGGGATGTGGGTCGGATCTATAGGCCATGGGCTAGTAGAGGATTAAGTTTGGTTGGGTTAAGGAAGCATGGGTTTAGACTTCTTGGGCCTTTCCTATTTGGCTTGGGCTTGTGGAAGTTAATATGGATTTAAATAGATGGGCTTATCAACCGGGCAGGGCCGAGATATATATGTATTTTGGACCCTAGAATATATGTTTTGGGCTAGGTAGCATATATGTATGTATTAGTATAAATACATGTATATATATATATATATATATATATATATATATATATATATATATATATATATATATATATATATATATATATATTAAAATATTATAGTTTTATTACTGTTATTACTATTATTATAAATATTATTATTTGGTTATTAATTATTATTATTATTCTTATTAGTTTCACTAAATATTCTATTAATTATTTATTATTAATATATTAATATATTTCTAAATAAATTATTATAATATATAAATTTTGGCCTAAAACTAAAGTTTTACAAAAAAAATATGATTTTTGGCCTAAACTAATTTTCTGAAAATTTATCTTTAAAATATTTTGTCTAATATAGTTTCAAAATATAATAAATAGTTTCCAAAATAGTTATGTTTATTTATAAAATTTCTTCGATTCTCAAATATTGATCGTGACTAATCGTACTATCCTAATTCTTGCGAATTTTGACTTCTTCATATCGACCATGTAAAATCCCTAATTTTTTTTACTACAATTTTTGAAAAATTCTTTTGGTTTTGATTTTATTTGTATATTGTATGCCGCGCGCTGATTCGCGTTTTTTTATATTTGCTCATCGAGTGCGAATATGTGCGAGGTACATATTTTTAGAAAAATGGTTTTGATTATATATTTTATTAAATAATATATGATAAGTATTTTTAATTACTTAAAGTTGTGAAAAATGGCACGTCGAGATTTCCAAAATACTATTCTATTTTTATTTTATTTCTACAAAAGTAAGTAGTAGTTTAGAAAACTATTATTTTAGGTATACTATTTGTGTCCGAGAGACATGAAATTTATTTCATGTCCACTTCTTCTGAAGTGCTAATTGTTTTATCCAATTATCAAAAAGGTATTTCTAAATGTTTGAATTTTTATTATGATTTTTGAAATTGCTTTATCTAAATTTATTAAAAATGTATTTTAAAGAATATTTCCTATTACTATTTAAAATATTTAATTTTGATTTTTGGAATTAATTATTATTATTATTATTATTTATTATAAAGATATTTTGAAATTTGTGGATTTAATGCTTAATCATTTATTGTCATTTGAATTTAGATTTGGTATGTTGATAGTTTTAAACTTTAGATAAGATTATCTAGATATATATTAGATTGAGATGTATTGTATTGATTTTAATTTAATTTAAATTAAATTAAGGAATTATCAAAAGGGGTTTTAAATTTTCCTAATTCTTATTCCACTAGGAGTTTCCACCCCTATATATAGGGAAGCCTCCATAAGCTTTTCATCCACAAATTATACCATAAATTTCTCCACCAAGGTGCGTGCACCGTGTCAGTGTCCAATATCTTATTCCAACTTTTACATATACATTATCCACCTCCTCCGTGTCGACAACTCCGACACGATAAATCAAATTTCTAACCCTATCCCTAGTCCCCGATCGGTCTTCGACCACCTCTCAACTCCACCTCCTGTCATCTTCTCCGATAGGAAACCACAAGCACCACCACCCCCGTCACCCGCACAACCGTCGGACAACTGCCACACCCACAACCATCTAACCCACCACCGTTCCACTGTCATCACCATTACCACTAGCCTCTGCCCAATTCCATTACAGCCCGACCAACAACCCAGCCACCTGGTCGCCGTCACACCACCACCGAACCCACGCCTCCACGACCAACGCTCTATCCGCCCCGACCACCGTCGGTCTACTACCGAATCGGTCAACCAGAACCCCCTTCTCCGACACCACCACTGCACCCATCATACCCCCAATCAAACCGACACCAAATAACCACTGCCACCACCATTGACTTCCACACCTCTAGCCGGCCAACCAACCCCCTGGTCGTCGCCTTCATAGCAGCGCCACCTCCTCCACTAAAATATCAAGTAAAACCCAAATCTTACCTTCAACTCCCTGAGCCGCCTCCTCGTCGGACCGGCCTCAAACTGTCTTGCCTCGTCAATGCCACTCGTCAACCTTCCTGAGTCCCTGCAGGCGAACCCAGCCCCAATTGGCGTCCTCCCTAGAGCCCTCGGCCATCACCGTATCCCGCCATCACCCCAGAGCCATTGTTGCGTGCTCGTGTGCTCCTTCGTGCGCGTCTGCCCCTCCCGGCCGCACTGTTGCTCCCATCGTGAACCGCGCCGGATTCGCATTCTCCGGTGGCCGTCTCTTCCAATACCAGGGCCCAGATTCGGGCACACAACCACCGTACCGAAAAAGCAATTTTGCCGCCGCGACATACCCCGCGCCGCCCCACGCTGGAGAAACCCCCTATAGTAAACCTCACCTTTCCCTCTCCTCATCATCCCCTTCTCCGTCTCTCTGTGCTTCTCCCTCTTCTTTAAATTTGTTTGCTTTTGATTTAGTTTCGTATGCTATTTTGCTTTTGCTTTGGGTTCTTAAAATGGTTTTATTTTTTGCTTGGATGCAGAATGTCACGTTCTCTTGTAACACAAGAGAAGAAGACAGCTGTACCTTTTCGGTTGCTTTATTATAAAATCTTACATTTTGTTATTTTCAGTAAAGGGGTGCTGATATATTATTATCATTATTATTATTATTAGTTTTTTTAAGATCAGTGTGTATATACATACGTATATTAGTTATAGTATACTATAATTTGAGATACTAGTATATGCACGCAAAATAATAGTATTATTGTTTATATATATATATATGTATATAAATATTTTGGTTACCAAATATTATTATTATCTTAGGATTTTATACAAGTATAATTAAGTTTCTAAAACAAATATATATAAATATATATTATGGTAGTAACTTTTAGAAATCATTGTTAATCTCAAGAAATGGGTTCTAAAATTTTTCCAAGGTATTTATTTGAGAATTTAATGTAGTATTTTGTGTCTAATTATAGTTCTAACCTAAAATATATGATTATATATTCCTAGGTTATTGTGAATGAGTTTTTGACTTAAATTATTTTCAGTATATATATCTTAATAAGTAAAAATATAGTTTTACATATTTTATAAATATTTATCGATCTTCAAATAGTTAATAAAAGTATATATATTTTTCTCCAAAATTTTATTCTTTTTAACTAATATAGTTTTCTATCTCAAAACCATATTTTTATAAAATTAGAGTTTTTGCCTAAAATGATTCATCTAAAAACTATTTTTTTACTAATAGAAATATATTTCAAGTATTATAAAATATTTTTCTAAAATCATATATATATTATGATCTATCCAAATTCCTTCAATTATCTATTCTTGTCCATAACCAAATCAAATTCTTTCCATCTTCTTACGAACCTCGAACATCCCTATATCGTCCCTAACCAAATTGACCTTTCTGGACCAGATACACCAATCTGTACCACCATCAGAGGGCGTCTTATATAGTTGTAACTCCGAAGTCATATTCAGTGTCACCTTGATTTTTGCAGTACACCAGGCGTTCCATCAGACAAGATACCTTACCATTAGCTGTTTATTTTAATTTAGCTCATATTCATGCATTATTCATTATTTATTTTCTACAAAATAAACTGCAATACATGGCATAAGTAGATAGAATTTTACTGTTTAGTTCTATTTCCTGCTATGTACTATTTTTATGCACATTGAACTTAGATTTAAGGGACCACCCTTTGTGTGTTGCATTCATAGGCCTTGATACATTTGTACCACGGAGTTGTGAGTCGCATATAGAACTCGGACATGCGTTACTGGCTAGCTACCAGTAAGTATAAGCCGTGCGATAGGATTCACCGCTAATAGAGGTTGCATGCTTAGTTTGAATTAGCAGTTAATAGAGGTTATATGTGTTGTGGAGGCAACATATAGGCATGGGACAGGAAGGACATTTCCTTAGCGTATGGGCTACTATACACTTTACCTTTTGTAACCCGTGAGCTCCGCCGGAGACGCGAGTGAGATTACCCATGATTAGTGATGGCCACTGACGTTCTGCGGAACGTTGTGCTCTTATTGATTGGGCCTCTAGTGCCCCAAGGGGGGACCATGCCGATCACATTTTAGCCAGGGCCCATGCGTTGGAGGATGTTCTTAAAACTGCATTTCACTTAGATTGGCTAGACTACCCTTATCCATTAGGTATGGATACTCTTGGTTTGGGTACTTGTATCTGATCGTGGCTTGAAACAGTAACTTATCGTGGACTAGTTTGCCACATCTTGTCCTTATTTGGTTATAGGTATGGCTCACTACTTCGATGAGAAGGTACTGAACCTTGTTGTGGTCTGGATACCATATTAGATCCATAGAATGGAAAGATACATCATCGTGAATTAGGGTGCCATCTCCTGTCCTTGCTTGGTTGGAGGGATGGTACGCTAATTCAAAGGTGTGTATTAGACCATGTTATAATCTAATTGACTTATTTATTGAGCAACTTATATTCAGTATTATGGCATGATATTATGTGTCTTGTTACGTCCCTCTGAGGACCTGTTGATCTCTCCAGGTGTGTGCTATTGTCTTTTCGCAGGTGTTCTAGACAAGGCCGTGATCTTCAATATCCCTTCGAAGATGATTGCTTTTGGATCATTCATAGCCATTTTATCTATCCGTTCCTTGTACATTTTTTTTTCATTTAAATGGTTGGTAGTGGATCTGTTTCCGCCCAAAATCTTGTATAAAGATAATTCTTTGTGGATTATATGATAACATTTATTCTCTTATATTTTTGTGGATGAGATTAGTTGTCATGGTTTTCACTGTATTTTACAGCTTATGTATACATACGAGGGTTTTACATATTAGAGTATACTTCATATGTATACAGCTGGCATGTCTACGTACCTAGTCCTATATATTTTAGGACTCGGGCGTTACAGACCATACGCTCTTTGGATTATTCGGGATGCCATGGAATAGTCTATTCCATCATCTGTGATCATCTTGCGTAGTTTTGACACCTGAACCTATTCTGTGACAACCTGATCAAGTCATACAATAACTGCAACTTAATTCAAGACAAATACATTAATGCTTTATGTTCTTAGTACACTATAATACTATTCGTCATTGTGTTTTTATTTGATATCCTTGCGACACGATTGTGACACGATAGGACTTGTTGCATCATTGCTCATTTACTGATTGTTTAGTAAGTTGGGAGGGGAAATGCTCAGTAGATATGTGAACAAACTCCAATGAATGTTAATATGTATGGGTTAGTCGTACCTTATAATATGGACAGCCATCTATATGATATGCCGTCTTAGTCCAGTCGTTCACATGTCGAAAGGTATTTCGCATACACTGTCTATTAGTTTTACATTTTCATGATCCAGTTGTCTTGTTATACATGTTCTTACTAGTAGTTCTTGTTCTTTTTTTTACTGTTTTTGGTTCTTGTTCGTGTTTATGATTTTTAGTTTATATACATGTTTCTCTTATGGTTACATTTTACTGTATTGCTAGCTTATTTTGTATTAAGTTACATTATTGTAATAGGGTTATACTTTGCTCCCTTTTTGACTGGATCATTGCAGGTGACTTGCTGTCTTAGAGCATCTCCAACCCTATTGTCTTGTTTTGTGTTATGATTTCTATGTGGCATGAGGCACAAGACAATGTCTTTCCTATGTGTAAAGATGATATTCACACAAGGCAATGAGATAAAAAGTGTTCTCCAATGCAAAAGTATTGAGAAGACAGTAAAAAGTTTTTTTTCCAACTTCCAAGACAACTCCTCCACTTTTTCATTTTTTTTATAAATATTTTTGTTCACAATTGATGATGTGGAGACAAAGTCATTGTGAAGTGCATTGTCTAGATCTAGACAACCAACTTCACATTGTTCTTGCCATATCTTTGCCATGTCAACTTCATGATTTATTCTACATTTGCATTGGAGAAGGATTTTTGAAATGAAAGCTTGTCATTCCTCTGTGGCAACCATTTTTTTTAAACTCACAATAGGTTTGGAGATGCTCTTATGCACTTTGGACCTTTTTGGGGAGGTAGAGCATTTTAGAGGCCAACCTTAGATTATAGTATTTGAATTTAAATATTTAGCGAGTTTTTTCCCAAATATTATTTTGATGTATTACCAGTTCTATAAATGGAATAGTTTTTGTGAATGAGCATTAGATATAAATTTATTGTATTTGAGTTTGACATTGAGATCTAGACAGCATACTATCACTGATGCTGCGGCGTAAGCTGAACTTGGATACATACTCATATCCCGAAAACGGGTGCGGATTGTGACAATTTGTGACTCATGCTGCTACTGATGATGATTTAGTATTTTTTGTATTAGACTTTGACTATGCAGTAATTTGTATTAATTATGGTTAAGTCTCTTTCAGCCTTCCATATTACTTCAGTAGTTTTTATGTACTTCCATGCTTCTGCTATTGCTATTTATTTCAGTTCTACTTCTATTATTGTTGGCCTTATCATTACTTTATCTCTTTGTATTGTGCTAGTTTCTTTGTTTGTTGTTTATGTTCACTATTTGCGGGGGAGCATCCGTTTTGTACAAGTGACAAAGGAGGAGACGAGTATACCAAATACACCCGAGAATCGAAAGAAATTGCAATGGTCAAAAGGTAAAAAAAATTAAGTTATTATTTTTACTATTATTTGGTATAAACGCAAAGTTCGTCAATTATCAATATGGGGGAGATTGTTGGCCCACTGGTCAGAGTCACACCAGATTTTGATAACCAACGTAAACTTTGGTCGATACGCAAATAATACGTAGCTATAGGTACAAAAATAGAACGTCTACTTCCATAATGCTATCACTCACCGTCTTCATCAAACAAAGACTACAGATGTTGATCAAGACATATTTTTATATTTTATTCTATAATTTTTATTTTATTGAGTCTAGGAATAATGTGAGGTCGATCAGATTGGCAACTGGCTATTCTACTAAATTGTACTTTAAAAATAACATATCTATCTTCTCTACATTCCATATTAGCCAATATCCAATATCCGATACCCAAAAAGTCCAATACCAACTATACCCCAAAAAAGCAATCTTTATCAATATACCACAAACTGGTCAAGAGGCTCAACCAAAGAGTTCGGCCAGAGATCGGCCCGAACTCTGCCCGAGTTCGGTCAAGGTTGTTCCTGAATATTAGTGGTCTTCCTGAAGATCTGCAACCAACTTTTAAATTACAAAAAATATGGACCCGAACTCATGCCGAGTTCTACCCATAAAAGTGCTATAAATAGATGAGAAGTTCCCATTCCAAATCACTCATTCATTCTTCTCTTCTCTATCTATTCAAACGCATTCGAGAGCTTTACACTTTCAAATCTAGCCTTTAACAACTCCTAGCCAAGCCAAGTGCTATTCCGGTTCGATCTAGAGTTTGGTTCGAGTTTGTAAAAAAAGGCTTTATGAAAATGTTCCAGTTTTCAAAGTTCGTCTTATAAGAAGTTGCGAGTCCTTCGAATAAAAACTCGTAGTTGTAATGTGCTACAAGTGCTTCGGATTTAAAGCTTGTGCCATAGTGGATTAACATCGAACAAGAGTATTCGAGACTGGACTAGTCCTCTCAAAGGGATACCAGTATATATCTGTGTGTCATGAGTTTACTTTTTTGATGCTCTTTACTTTACGCATTTAATTTTTTATATAGTTTGTTATCATCTGCTAAGCACTTATTACATGTGCACTGCATATAATTTTTAATTTTGTAATTATCTTTTAGTCGCACACACGCACTCTATTCATCCCTAGAGGTGGTCAATGTTCCTACAACTTATTCTCAGATTCGACACGTATCTATCAAAAAATTTTAGGCCCTGAATCAACCACAACCCTTTATACTCCTTGTCCATTAAGAAAATTAACTTAGGTTGCTTATACTTCCCATTGCCTTCCTCTATCAGATGCAGAGCATGACATCTCCATATATCTTCTAAGTCTAACCTGGCCTTGGGATTGTCTTCCATCTTTTCTTTTACGTCTATGACAATATTAATTATGTTATTACACACATTCTTCTCGATATGCATGACATCAAGGTTATGTGTGAACAGATTGATGCTCCAATATGGCAGGTCCCAGAATATACTCCTCTTCGTCCAGTTATGTGTGCAACCAAATCCATCACACTTATACGACTTTGTAGGCTCTTCTATATCACTTGAAAATTTTTTTGACCTCCTTTTATATCGTGTTTTCGGTCTACCTTGGCGGTGGATTGGCCTTTTCCACAACGTCGGCACGAAAAATATTCTTGTTTCTCTGGAATGGATGATCCTTCGGCAAGAACTGTCGTTGACAATCGAAGAAGCACAATTTTCCTCCGTATTTTAAATAAAAGCCTTTGTGTGGTCCATACAATACGGATATGAGAGACGACCATGAGTGCTCCATCCCGATAACATTCCTTAGGCCAGAAAGTCGTTGATAGTCCACATAAGTGCGACCCTCATCTGAAAGTTCTATTTTCAGGAAACATTATACATGTTAGCGCCTACCTCCCATAGCTGATTCAACTCATCTATCAACGGTTGTAGGTACACGTCGATGTTCCTCTTCGGATTGTTCAGACCCGGGATGATAACGGTTAAGAAAATATACGGAGTCTTCATACACATCCATGACGGTAGGTTATACGGAGTGAAAATTACAAGCCAACACAAATATTGCGATCCCGAAAGTCCAAATAGGGTAAAATCGTCGGAGGAGAGCCCTAGTATGTCATTATGCGGATCCAAAGCAAAATCTGGATACTCTCTATCAAAGTTCTTCCATGCTTCTCCATCGATGAGAAGATCCAACACTCCTTTGATCTGTTCCCGCTTGTGCCAACTCATGTTTTGTCAGTCTCCTTCACCATAAACAACCTCTTTAATGCAACATCAAAGGCAAGTAGTGCATCGAATCGGTCGACTTTCTTGCACCAGAAGTCTTATATGTACTAGTTTTCTTGTAGAGAGCACCACAAAATTTGTATACGTCTTCATCCCTTGTAGTACAACATGCATCCGTTGCGACATGTATCAATTTTATCATATCCCATCCAGAGCGATCTCACCATTCTCTTAGACCGGTAGAAGTCTGTAGGTAACTTGGCACCCTCTGACAATATCTCTATAATCAACTCGATGATTTGGTTGTAGTATTCTTGAGACATATTGAAATCAGACTTGATGCTAAGCAGTCTTGTAACCACCTCTAAGGGTGAATGATCCTCACAAACAGGATACAATGAAGTCTTTGCATTCTCCAGCAACTCTGTCATAAGGCTCGTCAGCTGCATCATGATTGTCCTGATCGAAACTAGGCCCCGCAGCGTCGAAAACCATGTTCACCCATATGTCATCATAATCAGCATGGTCGTGGACATCCATATACGATTCCAGATAAGGTTTTGGCTCCACTTCTAAAAATACAAGTTCTTCGTGTGAGGTCCATTGATAATAATTCAGCTTGAACCCTTTAGAGTACAAATGATATGTCACGTCCACTTCTGGATGGTACTTCAAGTTGCGACATCTCATACATGACCACTTAATTTTTGTGCCATCTATGTACTGAGGGAACGCCTTGGTGAACTGTAGGAACTGTTCTATCCCTGTATAAATTCATCCCGCGCGCACACCGCACGTGTCATCATGATGACGATTGTACATCTACGAATGATGATGAGGTAATATTTCATATCCATTTGAAGATAATTCTGCAAATATGGATACACATTATTCGAGTATATTATCCAAATGGATGCAAAGATTGATACACATGTTCATCAAAGTAAAAACTCTAATTAATGCGTGAGTATCCGAGTTATGATCCGTGAGTATCCATATCCTGATTCATGATATTCGTTTTTATAATTGTGACTATCTAAAAACTAGTAGACAAGTGGATAACTCCGATTTTAAACCTTATTAAATAAGTGTATTCATGTGTTCAATGTCAGTCATTCTCTTCAATTTTTTTTTTAACTTTTGCAAGCCTTTTAAGGCTTTCAGAGTTCTAGAAGATTTCTGAAACTACTAGAAAAGGCTAAGTATTATAAATTTTCTTTTCTATGATTTTTTTCTTAATTTTTTCACAATTTTTTTTACTCCTTTCATTCTTTGTCTTTTTCTCCTATTTTTGAAAAGTTGTAGAAATCTAAAGCCTCAAAAAGGCTTACAGGTATAAATTTACTTTTTTAGAGAATGGCTGGCATGGACAGTTGACTTTGGGTTTACATGGATACTTGACATAAGAGAGAATGATATCTCTGTCATCATGTATTCTTTGTGAGCCCACAAGGAACACTTGACCTCGGAGTGTACAATATACTCATAGGTGTTGATAATACTATAGATATTTGTGTATCATATGGATATCACATACCATGGTACACAATATCACATTGATACTCTTTTGTATCTTAAGACTTGGTATCTTGGTACCAACATACACTCTAGGCCACTTACTCTAGACACTCTACACATATTTATACCTACTTTTATAAATGTATATCTTTATACTCTTATATATGTATCTATCTGTATAGATTATTAACCCTCACTAGCTCACTCATCCCTCTCACTAGCTCACTCATCCCTCACTAAAACATATACACATACACACCTCTAACATGGACACTCTCATATAGTTAATTGGATTCTGATCCCCATTTAAATCGTTCAAGTAGTTGTCTAACAATTTATAGTCCAAGCGCTATGATTCTTGGTTAGTAATAGGGTAATTTCTGGGAAATTTCTAACGATATAATGAATCTAGACATAATATGGTTCATAGGATTTAGTTTCCATCTAAATTTCCTATAAAGGTCAATTCTAAAATCCTTAAAAATGAATTCATATACCTAATTTCAATTCTAAATTCCCCAATCAAAGAATTCACACACGCACATACACATTACACAATGTGTGTGTCGTGTATATGTCTATGTCAGCATTTGTGTCATGTTAATGTTTATGTCAGCGTGTGTTGTATCACATATATACACATACTACACAATGTGTCAGTGTCTGTGTCACCATTTGTGTCATGTTAGTATCAATGTCTGTGTTTGTGTTAGCAAAAGGAAGATAGGGTTAGGGTTAACTGACCAAGGGGTCGAGGTCAGGGTCGTCGAGACAGGGGACGAGGGGGGTCGACAGTGGGAGATTGGAGCAGTGGGATGAGGATGTCGGCAATAAAGGACTGGAGCAGCGACATCGAAGAGGTCGGTGGTAGAGGACTTGAGCAGTGGCGGTGAGGAGGATGGTGATTGCCAGAGGGGAGGGTGGTCGCCAGAGGGAGGGCGGTCGCCTGAGGGAGGGCGATTACCAGAGTAGAGTAGCAGCGGTGACGGCTAGAGAGAAAGTGAGTGGGAATTAAATTTGGAAAATTTAGGAATAGGGGAAAAATGAATTCCAATTAGCGTATATTGAAAACTTAGCGACGTTCATGTTAGACATCGCTAAACGTTACTACCTTATTAATATACTCCGATATATACGATATGACGTCACCAAATATCGCCATTGACGAAAATATAGCGACATACGGTGACTCCAAGGCGATGTCATTTTCCATAATACTAACTGTAGTCGGTAGGTGTCACAGAACGTCGCTACCAGTGATGCTTGGCGACGTTTATTTAATACGTCACTAATTTTAATAATATTAGCGACGGCTTTGTCCGGAGTCGCTACTTACTTCACTAATATGACTTATTTTGGTCGTGTTACCTTATGGCTCTTGACTCGGATGTTTGGAATCTCGTTGAAAACAATATGACTAAGCCAATCAAAACTACTGTAGCTATTGCAACTGAACTTGAAAAAAAAGAAATCTAACCTAGAGCAGAATATACCCCTGATGATAAATCATCTGCTAGTAATAATTCATTGGGCTTAAATGCTATAAAATATAACAATTTTAATGATGAGGCAAATAGGATTATTACTTGTACCACTTCTCATGATGCTTTGGAAGCCATAAGACTTGTTTAGGAGGGTGATGAACAAGTCAAGGAACAACATGACAAGCAATTCAAACTATATTTGAAGATAGTCGCATGCATGATCATGAAATAATTGATGAAATCTATCTTAGACTTTCAACTATTATAAATAAAGCTGCTGCTATTGGTTATTCTTATAAGAATGTGTATGTTGTAAGGAAAATTCTTAGAATTTTGCCTAAAAGGTTCTCTTCTAAAGAGGATGCCATCATGGAGGCTCAAAATATTCAAAAAAATGTCTGTTGCAACTCTTGTGAGTAAATTTCGAGTTTATGAAGTTTCCTTAGAATTTGTGCAAAGGGATGAACCTAAGAAGGGTAAATCCATTGCGTTTCTAGCAAAACACATTCTAATGTTGACACTAACAGTTTTGATTACCATGTTGATAAAATGATATTAACTCTACAAATGAACATTTAGCTTTTTTAGGAGTGGTCATGAAAAAATGGATTAGTAAGAGGAACAAATTTGCACCATATGCATACATTAATACTCCATCCACTGTCAGGTCAAGAGTCAATGACAGACCTATGGGTAACACTTACAGTGCACCTAAGGCCAAAGGTGATACTTCTCTTGAGTGCTTCAAATGTAAAGGAATTGGTCACATAGCTAAAGATTGCCTAGTAGGGGAGAAAACAAACCTAAGCTGGTCATGGACAATTTTTCCTTCTCCTTATGGGAGACTGAGTATGAGTCGGAAGATGATGTGGATGTCCCAGACGAAGAAATTGTCATCTTTGTTTGCCTAATGGCTAAGTCTATTTCAAGCACTTGCTCTGAAGACTCTATTGTTGACCCGGTAGATTGTGAATTCCTGTACCTTATTGAAGCTTCAAAAAGTGACAATCTCGGACTGTGAATTCCTGTACCTTAATGACAATATTAGCTGGGGTTTGTAATATGACTACTCTAGATGACTTTAAGATAGAGAAGGACGTTTTGACAAAAAAGAATGCTCACTTACAAGTTGAGCTTGATACTCTCTATAAAGTCCACCAAAACAACTTGGATGAACTTGATTCAACCATAAAGGCTTTGGAGGATTCTAAATAGTAGTTTAGATCCTTTAGTGCTAGTTCATTAAAGCTCAATGACATGGTAAATACAGAAAAACATACTAAGGACACAAGGGGTCTCGGTTATACTGGATCCACATCCACCAGTGGTGCTCCTCGTGTGCCTAAGTTTGTTAAATCCATTGAGTTCCAGTAAGTCATTCCATTTGAGACCTACCAGCACAAAGAAAAATAAATTCCTTCTTGTCCGAATAAGTCGAATAAGTCAAAGGCCTACAAATATAAGAGGATTCTAATTTGCTACACTTGTGGAATAAAAGGTCATACCTTTTATGACTGCTGGTGTGAACCTTACTACCCTAGTGGCCATAATTGCTATGGAAATTTTGGTTATTTGTAGTTAAACTTTTGTTCGATACGTGTTCAGCACGAAATGTCAGAAGATAAGGGCTAAAAAGAAGCCTAAGCAACTTGTTGAACAACAAAAACCAAAAAGTTGTTTTAAACTCCTATTCCAAATAGTGATAAAATGCTTTCAAAACTTGTTTGATTAAGGAAAGATATGGTAAATGCTGTTGAGAATTTTACTGAAAATGATATTATTGTTTTATCTTCTATTCTATAAAGAACTAAAGAGTTGGTTGCCATGTAGCAACTTTTTGTCTTAATGCAACTTATGATGCAACTATTTGGTACATGGACAATGGTTGTTCACAACACATGACTAGAAATAAAGATTACCTGACAGATTATACTTCATACACTGGAGGGTTTCTGTCATTCGGTGATGGAGAAGAGTAATATTGTGGTATAGGTACCTTAATAAAAAGTGGCGTGCCGGCTATTCATGTTGTTTATCATATTGTTGGTTATAAAGTAAATTTGTTAAGCGTCAGTCAAACTTATGATCGGTTTTCGGATATCATTTTCAAACGTGATATATGTCTTGTCATTGATGGGAGTGGTAACTCCGTCATGTACGGGAGAAGGAATTTCAGTAATGTGTATGTCATGTTCTCAAGCCCCTTCGATCTCACATGTCTGTCCGCAAGAACGAATGATGCTAAACTTTGTCATCGATGATTGGGACATTTGAATTATAAGACTCTTGATCTCATCTCCTCAAAGGAAATTGTCAGAGGCCTGCCCAAACTAGGTCGTGTTGGAGATACTGTGTACGAACCTTGCCAAGTAGGTAAACAGACTAGAGCACCTCACAAAAAAAATCTAACAACTTCTACTAAATACCTAGACTTAATTCACATGGATCTTATGACTAGTAGGAATGAGAGCAGGCATGGTAGAAAATGTATTCTTGTTCTTGTTGATGATTTTTTAATATTTACTTGGACAACTTTTCTTAGTGAAAAATTTGATATTTTTGAGGCTTTTTGTCTTTGGAGTCTAAAAGTCCAAGCTGAGAAGGGGTATCCTATTATGAGAGTTCAAAGTAATCACAGTAGAGAATTTGAGGATACAGTCTTGTTGAATTTTATGAAAACTATGGTATCCAACACCAGTTCAATGCTCCCTATACTCCACAGTGTAATGGAGTTATGGAACGCAAGAACCACACAATCCAGGAGAGAGCACGACTGATGCTACACGCGATGGCAGTTCCTAGATATTTTTGGAAGGAAGCTGTTAGTACGACAACCTATCATTAATAGGGTTTATGTTAGGCCTATGACTATACATACTCCTTATGAACTTTGGTTCAATAGGAAGCCCAACACAAAACCCATGAGAGTTTTTGATAGTCCCTGTTAGATTTACAGAAATAGGGATAACCTTGGAAAGTTTGACTCTCAAGGTGATCCCGGTCTCTTTTTGGGATATTAAATGATACTTGTGCATATAAAGTGCTGAATAAGCAAACTGGTGTGGTTGTTGAATCTATGAATGCTGCGGTAGATGATGCCCGTACATCTTTAAATATTGATGATGATGGTTTTCTTTTCTCCTAACTAAACATTCTGTTATGTCAAATTTTTTTGCTACTGATAATGACGCTGAAACTTTGAATATGCCATGTGATTTTATTCGAACACTTAATGCACATGATTCCAATATATCTCAATTGAATGAAGAAGAAATGAGTGTGACCCATATAAACTTTAATGATAGACCAACTTGGTTAACTAAAAGTCAGTCTTTAAAAGATATAATCGGTAATGTTTCTGATTCCATTTTCACATGATCACATGTTGCTGATTTTGTCAATTGTATATGCTATCTTTCGTTAGTTGAGCCCAAAAACATCAAGCTGCTTGATGAGTTCTGGATATCTGCCATATAGGAAGAATTAACTCAGTTTATGCGACAAAATGTCTGGACCTTAGTACCTCGACCTTCTCATACTAATGTCATTGGCACCAAATAGGTGTTCAAAAATAAAACTGATAGTGAGAGTGAAGTTGTTAGAAATAAGGATAGACTTGTGGCTCAAGGCTACACACATGAAGAAGAAATAGATTTTGATGAGACATAAGACCCGTTATCCGTATATAATCTGTGACTGCTTTTATCCATTGCTTGCCACTTACACTTTAAACTTTTTTGAATGGACTTAAGAGCGCTTTCGTTAATGGTTTGCTCAAAGAGGAAGTATATATTGAGCAACCTAAGGGTTTTGAAGATCCACATCAAGAGGACTATGTTTATCATTAAAAAAAGCTCTTTACGGATTGAAGCAAGCACCTCGGACTTGGTATAAAAGGTTGGCCATTTTTTCGACTGATAAAGGGTTTAAGCAGGGTAGTATTGACAAGACCCTATTCTATAAGACTCTTAAAAAAGGAGTCTTGGTTGCTCAAATCTATGTGGATGATACGAATTTTGCCTCCACATCCTAATCTCAAGCTGATGAGTTTGCATGACTCATGTCTAGTGAGTTTAAAATGAGTATGGTTGGGGAGTTGACCATGTTTTTAGGTTTGGGTGTCCAATAATTAGAGAATGGCATGCTTGTTTCTCAAACAAAGTATGCCAAGGGTTTGGTAGAAAAAATTGGCCTTAAGGATGCTACATCGCTCGTACTTTTATTAGCATTTCGACTAGGCTATATAAGGATGATTTGGGTAAGTATGTTGACCCAAAGATGTATAGGAGTATGAATGGAAGTCTTCTATATCTTTGTGCTAGTCGTCATGATCTTTCCTTTAGTATGGGTGCTTGTGCCCGTTTTTAGGCAAATCCAAAAGAAACACACTTATTGGCTGTGAAATGGGTGATTAAATATGTTAGTGGTACTTTGAATTATGGGTTATGGTTTACTTTTGATACTTCTTATGAGACATCAGACTGGTCATATTGGTACTCGAAAGAATACTTCATGTGGGTGTTTCTAGGGTCTAGTCTCACTAGTTGGTTGTGTAAAACTCAGTCTTTGTTTTATTCTTCACTGCTGAGGCCAAGTATATAGTTGCTGGTAATTGTTGTACTTAACTTGTTTGGGTGAGACAGATGCTTAATGACTATGGGGTTACTTTAAGGTTGTATGACTCTTTTCTGTGATAATATGAGTGCAATCCAAATGAGCAAAAATAATGTTTCTCACTCACATACAAAACACATATATATTCGACATCACTATATTCGAGAACTTGTAGAGAATAAGGATATAGAAATTAAAATGTGTGGCCACTAAGAAACAACTTGCTGATTTGTTCACTAAGCCCCTTGACATCAACCAGTTTGAGGCTTAGGAGAGCAATCGGTGTTTGCTTTTTGAACTAATCTGTTCATACTTCATTCACCATGTAGGCCTTATGTATTTTAAAGAAAAACACAAAAAAATATTCTCACTTTCTTTGGATCATGAGCCTATTTGATAAATATGAATGGAGACCTTGATAATGATCAAATACATTACATGTGTTCATATTTAGTGTTAGATGTTGTCTATTGTCTATGAGTTTGTATAATGCACAATGCATAGTTATGCTTGGTTTTATACTTATAACACTAGTAATACAGGATCAAGTCGATTTTCCTCAACATTTTCTGATTGATTGTATGATACAATGGTATTCTTAGTGGTACATTATCTCTTATTGGAATATTTAAGTTTTAGGAGCACATACATGTATAGACCCGAGTTAGTAGGATCGTAGGGGTTCTTGCATGACATCTTAAACCTAACTAGGCTGGGACTTCTTATCTAAAAGCTCATTGAATGGGATAGTTCATCTCCTTTATATTTCCCAATATAGAGGGTATATCATCAATGATAGTGAGATTCGTAAGGGTATCTTAAAGTCCGACTGTAAAGCCTCTAAATTTTTGGCATATTTTATAAATATATATATATATATATTATTTGAATTATATATCGGTTATTATATATTTTTCTACTTTTATTTATGATCATAAAATGTACTATTTTGTAGCTTTAATTTTTGGAGCACAAGAAATACCAAACGCTAGATGCATTTTGATCTAGACAAATTTATCTTTGGTTTGGTAAATCATGTACTACTAAAATATGTCTTCTTATATTCTATTTGCTTCGCACAACTTTGGGATCAATTTAGGCCAAGAAGTTATCTACTGTGAGACTTGTCGTAACTTCCAACTTAAATTCCAGACTCGACATCGATTTGACCTAATTGAACCAATATATGGCTTTGACTATCTTTGAGCCTACTACACACATGTCTAGGGTGTCCCACTCAATCGAGGTCCCATGTGCTATTTAAATTCAAATGGCACATATGACCTCTTATGTGACTTTTTAAGCCTATTTCCAAATCGGGTAATTTTTATTGAGCTTAAACTTTTTCCAACAAGTTGTGTAGGACTTGCTAGGATCATCCCCATGTAGAGAGGCCTCATAGAATATTTATTTCAGATTTGTGGGAGTAGTTATTGGGTTAAACTCCAACAAGGAAACTCAATAAATCTTAGTTCCTATATTTGGAAACCTTTAGATTCTTGTATCAATCTCTCTTACATTAGGACTCCAAATCCTATCAAAACCCTACCCAAACTCAACCCTAGCAGCACCTATACAGCCCCTAACCAAAACCCCTACTCATCTACATATATAAACACCTATATTGCCAACCACCCCCACACAAAACCCTAAAAACTGCCCTTCCAAAATTCTGTCGAACTGCTGCAGTTTCTTCTCCTTTTTGCTGTTGTCCGCACCATTGCCGACCACTCCATGCCCGAACAC
>JANAVB010006113.1:0-5000 GCA_029216955.1 Iris pallida | reverse complement strand
TTGCCTCCACGGACCGGAAATTTCATGCAGGTGATTAACTCCTGGGCCAGCATGATATTGTCCTGGATGTTCCTCCCACGAACAAATCCGTATTGCTCCTCCGAGATGATTTTGGGAAGAATATCAGCCATTCTAGTCGCGATGACCTTGGATATGATCTTGTTGGTGAAGTTGCAAAGACTGATGGGTCGGAAGTCACGAAATGACTCCGGGTTGTCTTTTTTAGGGATTAGGATCAGATTGGCGCTAGATATGGCTTTAGGGTATATAGCGCCTTCGAAGAAGGCGATAGCCGCTTCGGTGATGTCGTGCTTGACAATATCCCAGCATGACCGGAAGAATAACCCCGAAAAACCCGTCCGGCCCTGGTGCACTATGCTCGTTCAGGGCCCACACAGCATCTTTAACTTCCTGAACTGAGGGAGGGCGGTTCAACTGTGCGTTGTCGGTGTCGTTGATGAGGAGGGGGATTTGGTCTAGGAATGATGTATCTTTGTGAACCGTCTCTTTGGAGAAAAGTTTGGAATAGAAATCCGTGGCTGCCTTTGGATGCTCTTATGATCGGTGATGATGTTCCTATTGTCGTCGGTAGTCCTGTGAATCGTAAGCTTCTGTCTGCGCCCATTAACGCAGGCATGAAAGTACTTCGAGTTTTTGTCCCCCTCGCTGTCCCATTTTAATCTCGTTTTCTGTTTCCAGAAATCGGTCTCCACTTTGATCCTGAATTTAAGCATGGCCTTGGTTAGGTTGAGGGCTCTTCTAGCCGCTAAGGAGCGATCCGTGACGACCAGAGCTTCGGCGCGGGTGACGTCTTCCTCGGCAACGCGGACGGCTTGGAAGATATCTCCATAGGCTTGCTTGCTCCAGGCGGACAATGCTCTCCTGGTAGCTTTGAGTTTGTTGCTAACCCTAACAAGGGGGTCGGGGGAGTCCTCGAGGTTCCAGGCTTCCGCTATGATGCCCTAAAAATCTGGATGCCCGGTCCAGAAGTCGAGGAATTGGAAGTTCTTTTTGGATGGATTAGACTTATTTTTGATCTCCACCAACAGGGGTGAGTGATCTAATTCTGTGGAGTTGAGATAGGATAGATTGGTGGTGATCTCCATGCCGTGCCAGAAGGCGTTCGTGAGGGCCCTGTCAAGCCTGGAGTATTGACGACGGTCACCATCCTGCATGTTGCACCATATGAATGCATTGCCAGTGAACTGGAGAGTGGTTAAGTGGGCGTTGAAGATGAAGTTGTTGAAGTCGCTCATGGCCGCAGCGGGGAGGGGGGGACGGTCACCAGTTTTCTTCGTGCTACAGGTGATTGCATTGAAGTCCCCGATGCAAAGCCAAGGGGAATTGGTGTGGAGGAGATGGATGTCAAGGAGGTCTTCCCATAGTTGTTTCCTCTTCGCGATATCGCAGCTGCCATGGACCGCTGAGAGGATGGCACGGTTCGGAAGCTTTGGGTGTTCGAACCAACAGGAGAGGGCCTGTCGAGAGTCCTGGATGACTCCTAGTTTGACTTCCTTCGTACAGAGGATGCAAATATCATGTCTGCCGGCTATGGCCAAAGGAAGGCCTAGTTGCAGCTGGATGGATTTTAATCTTTTAGGGGGGATTTTGGGTTCGAAAATGATGAAAATGTCTATCTTATAGATTTTTTGCAGGTTGCTAATTCTCCTTAACGTCGGTTTGTTCGCCAGACCGCGGACGTTCCAGGATAGGATGTTCAACATTTAAGGATGTTGTGGGGGGGGGGGGGGGGGGGGTTTGTTCCGCTTGACGGCGGATCTGGTTTGGATGGTGGTGGTTGCTGTGGGTTCGTGGATAGCATTGGCCCCTCTCGAAGAGGAAGGTCCTGCCTCCGCTGGGGGGTAGATTGGTGAATGTTGCTAGATTGCTCCGTCGGGGTCTGATGCTGATTGACCGATGCTCCGACAGAGTCCTGGGCATGAGTCTCTAGTGGGATGATTATGGAGTCACTGGTGCACCCTGTCAGAAGATTGGTATGCTGAAGAGGGACCCCCGCGGCCAGGACTTGGAGCCCTCTTTGAACTAGGTCTGGCCCTAGAATAGCTAGGGCCTCTACCACGGGGTCTTCGATGGTGAGCTGTTGATTGACTTCGGAGATGTCGGTGACCTGTTCTTCTCCTTCCGGATTGGGGAGAGTCTCGGTGATCGCACGATCTGCTGGGGGGAGAGGCTATCTCCTCGGGGTCTTCCGTATCCTCCGAAGCGAGAGCATCGAATTGGTTGGATAGGGTGAGGGCTTGGGAGCTGTGGGGGATCAAAGCTTTTCTTGGAGATTCACTCCCGTCCGCTGATACGCCTCCGGAGTCGAAACGGGTGTGCGAGTTTGGGCGGGGTAGGAGAGGTGGCAAGGGTGACCTTTCCTTGGTTGGGACGTCGTCTTTTCTGGGATATTTCTTCTTTAGTTCTGGATGAAGGCGGTAACAGTGCTTCGGGAGATGACCTCTTAAGTGGCAGTGGTTGCAGAACATGATGTGGTTATCGTAGAGGATTTGTTTGGTGTGGGTTCGGTTGCCCAGCTCGATGTTAATAAAATTGGGTGGTTCGGTGGTGAGGTCACGTTCGACGCAGATTTTAGCGTAGTGTGCTTTGGTAAGGTTGCTGGTTTTTGGGGCGGAGGCCACGTACGTGTCGAACGAGTTGGCGATACGCCTGAGTGTCGCTGGGACGAAGCAGATGAGGGGCAGATTGGGAAGAGTGATCCATGCGACAACTGTTGCTGAGTCTTCTTTAGTGCTAAAGCTAGCTGACCACTTGATGATCTTCATCTGATGGGAGTCGATCCTGCACGTGCCTTTGGACCAGACAGTCTTGTGGTCTAAGTCGGATGAGAGGTGAAGAAGTATGTGTTTGGGATCGAGGGGGGCCACCCGGTAATCTGCAGAAAGTCTCCAGCTGGCTATCGTCTCTTGCACCCTTGGTAGCTTGGGACATCCGGTTGAAAATTTGAGGATGAACGTGTGGGGGAATGAGTTCGATAGTGAGGTCATCTCTAAGTCGGTGAATGGAACTGAGGGTACTGGTGACTCCTGAGAGTACTCGATGTCCAGAAGATTGATGTCTGGGACGAAGGGGTTCTTGGCTGGCACCAGGTCCGGGCGAAGCATGGCTGCGAATGTCGGCGGAGAGTGGGCGGCCGGAGAGGGGGTGAAGGAAGGGATGCTGGGAGGTGGGGGATCAATCGAGGTGGGGATCTGCTCGGGCCGGTGGGAGATGACAGGGGGGCTACCAGGGGGATGCGCTCTGGTAAGGAGGCGGCCTGGGGAGACCTCCCTGGAGCGGGGTTCGCTCTGCTCGCGAAGGACGGCACCACAGACGGGCCATCTGAGGCTGGAGGGAGAGCCGCGACTATCTCGGCTGGGTCTCCAGGCTCGGGCGAGGGAAGGGCGAGCACGGTAGAAGATGGAAGGGTAGGAGGAACAGGTGGAAGGCCGTGGACCTCTAAGGAGATAAGGGTTGGGGTAGAAGGTGGGGCGGAGGGCACTGAGAGGAGGCTAGGGCCTGGGTATGCTGGTGGGGGGGAGGAGAGGAATAGGGCCTGGGTGGGGTGGATGGGATCGATGATGGTCGAGGTGAGAGGCGTAGAGAGTGGGGGTAGAGATTGATCGATGCAGGGGTGGGGTGCGTAGAGCGCAGAGGAAGGTGCGGGATGATGATAGGCATAGAGGGGGTGTTGAGAGAGGAGATCGGGTGTGGGAGAGGGCTCGTCTGAAGTGGAGAGGGTGAAGGATTGGGGGTACGCTGAAGAGGGTCCAGGCGCGTAAAAGCTGATGGAGGAGGTAGGCGCGTAAGAATTGAAGTAAGGGAGGGTCCCACCTGAGGCCGGAGCGAAGAGGCTATTGAGATGCCCTGGGGCATAAAAATCAGCAGTTGGAAGGGTCCCACCGGATAGCAGGGATGAACCCCCTAGCGCGTAAATTCCTGGGAATTGGGGGGTCCCACCTGAGCTCAGCGCGTGGGACTCCGCAGAGTAGAGATCGTTGGAGTAGGTCCCTGCTAGAGGGTTATGAGTAGGCGTAGGGGCCATGCGCTCAGTTGGAGCGCAGATGCTCATGTGGGGGTGGCCCCCCCATGGGATCCCGAAGCTGGCGTAGAAGCCGTAGGCGCGTAAAGGCCTAAGTTGGGGTGGGTCCCTCCCTGAAGGATAGAACCTGGCGTAGAAGCCAATCGCTCGGATGGAATGCTCTAGTGGGGGTGGGCCCCTGCATGGGAGCTCGAAGCAGGCGTAAAAGCCATAGAGTGGGTGGGCCCCTCCACCGAATACCCACCATGAATGACTGCTGCTGGCTTAACTGGATTAATACGCTCGGATGGAGCGTAGTTTCCATAGAAGGGGTGGGTCCGTCCAAGAAGAGCCTGCACGGGCGTTGGGTTATTACGCTCGGCAGGTAATGATGGTGTGGGGCCCTCCACTATCACGTGGTGCCAGGGAATCGCGGGCGTAGAAGCTTTAGGTACCGTTTGGGAAGGGTGGAAAATGGAGAAGGAAAAAGTTGAGGAAAAAGTGAGAGAGAAAATTTTAAATGATGGTGTTTGGAAAAAGGGGAGAGAACATGGGGGAGGAAAATTTGAGAGGAAAAAGTAGGTGGGTCCCACCAAAAAATTTTTCTTCCAAATGTGGGAGGAAAATGGAGAGATGAGAGAAATTTGAGTGAATTTACCCCACCACCCCTCAAAAAGTTAAAATTAAATCATCATTGAGAATACCAAGGAGGAAATAGTAATTATACCTATATCAATAAACAAAAAATAATTGTTTTAAACTTTTCTTCCCCTACTTTTTGTCCATCCACAAGGAAGGAAAAATTAACTTTCCTCCATTTTCCTTCCCCTCCATTTTCCTTCCCCTCAAATTTTTCTTCCCTCCTCCCAAATGTTCCCAAACACAGTGTTACGCGCGATTTGTAATGAATGAGGGGGGCCCTCCACATTCACGTGGTGCCAGAGGAGAGGTTCCCCATGACCGCAGGTGGGTTGCTCTC
>JANAVB010006112.1:0-47307 GCA_029216955.1 Iris pallida | reverse complement strand
CCCAACCCACTACGGGCGCGCTGGTAATAGTCTTAGGCCTTTCCCTTTGGAGCTTGAATCTACAAGGAAAGGCGCCGGCCCTTACCATAATTGAGCCACTTATTTCTGTTCAGGTTGTAACACATCTTCTGGATGAGGTGTTTGTCATGTGTAGTATAGCGGTAGAGCTGCATCTTGTCGCTATCAGGCTCTGGATCTTTAAGAGCTAACCGCTGCAGGTGCTCCACTCGACCGAATATGATGGGTTCCTCTTCTTTTCTCCTTGTTGGAACATCGGAGTAGGCGCTCCGGGGAGGGACAACTTGGCTCGTACGGTTGACGATCGTCACTTGCTTATAAAGCTTACATAGAGAGTTGTCTAGGAATTATCTAGTGTTTCTACATGCACAAGAATAATTCAAAGACAACTTCCTATTAATAAAGTAAGAGATTATCCCGAGGGGATTATATTATCAAAAGAGTGCACCTCTATATTGTCACAGACGTAGTCTCCTAGTTCCTCATCAGTGAGGACTAGGGCCATCGGGGAGGAGAAGGAGGACGCTTCCCTATTAGTTTGATCACCAAGGGAGCTATGGTCGAATGCTCCTGCCCCTTTATAATTGGCCTTGAGGACCTCCGGGGTAGCCTTATTCGTATAGGCTCATGGCTATCATTCGCCGTCACTGGAGGCGAAGGTGGTGCTCTGCCTCGGAGTTTGACGATGAGAGCCGCAGACATCTTGGGGGGGTCTTCCCTTAAGCCGAACCTTTAAAGTTTCTTCGACGATCGCTGTATTTTCTGAGGTTTTCTTTGCCTCATCATCAGCACCATTACTCTCATCGTCCCAGGGAACCGATTTGTACAGATCAGCATCTGTACAGTAGGCTTCAAGTCCCCGAAATGGGTCGATATCAACGAACTCGGTCTTGATAGTCCCGTCGCCAGCTACATACTTCATGTACTGATGAAGGGTGGAAGGGACAATCATGTACTCGTGGATCTATGGTCGTCCCAGCAGCATGTTGTAGTTTATGTCCGCATCGATGACATATCAGGTCACTTCGGTGTGGAGGTCACCAATTTGGCACTTCAAGCAAATTTTGTCGAGAGGCTCACTTTTTCCTGTGTTGACGCCGCTGATTATTGTGTACGATTTGGTCAATCGATGCATTGGGATCCCTAGAGTTTGGGGCAGACTTCTTTGGATGATGCTGAGAGAGGAGCCCGGGTCGATGTGGATGCGATCGACTTTAATGGCACCGACATACCCTGTGTGTACATAGGTCTATTATGCCGATTGTTCTTCAGCAGCATGTCTTATTGTGTAAAAGTGATACTGGGGATCACTTTGACAATGCTGTGACAATGTGGGCAAGCCGTAGGGTCTTCCTTTAGTGGTCGTACCTAAGTGAGGAAGGACTCGACATTCTGTAAAGCTTCACTGAGCGCATCCTGGGTCTTTTTGGAGAGACGGAGGAGCTCGAGAAGTGATAACCTAATCAGAGTATTTGCTAGCTATGCTAGTATGTCAAAGTTGTAGGGTTTGATAAGCCCTACGGTCGAGTCTTTTCTGAGAGGCTTGTCAAAGCGAACCTGCTTTTGCTTTTGTTTATCCGTGGCAGGAGTCTGCGATGGGCCTGCCTCTGATGTATTAGGGGCAGGGTTTGTAGTTGGTGGAGGCTCTTGCTACTTTGGAGCCTGGCTCTTTTTTGCCACTGTGCCGAGTGATTGGTTACCAAGGTGTCTCGGCCAACGCCGAGATCATGTGGCATGTCTTAACCATCTTCCCTTTGACGAAAGGGGTCGTAGGCGCCATTATGTCGGGAGTCAGGTCAGAGTAAACCCACATGACCTCGTCTCTCTGTGTAGGGAATAGGATGAACCCTTGAGCATTGTCCTGTGCTGGGGAGGTTAACCACTTCTATTGTCGCCCTCGAGATGGGGACGACTCCATCTTGCGCCTCTGTGGTTGGAAAACTTCCAAACTGGAGAGTAACCATATTGGCCGTGATGGTCTTCTCTTCATAATCTAATGAAATAATATTGGCATTGATGAGGCGCTGGATCTGTATTTTTAACACATAACAGTCTTGTGTTGAGTGGTGAACATAATGGTGATAATGACAATATTTGGGGTTGTCCACCTTTCCCACTTTGCTGGGACGCTTCGGCACTGGGAGAGACATCTTGCCACTCTTCGTCAGCATCTCGAAGGGTTCTAACGTATCCTCGTCGTTGAAGGAGTAAGTCTCCCACGGCTTCTGCGCTTCTGCAGACTTGGGGTTCATGGTTGCTGAACCTTTGGATATGTTGACGGTCATGGCCTGCTTGCCTCTTTCGTCTTTGGGGTTGTTGTTAGACGTCTCCCCTTGTCTTCGAGAGAGGGGAAGTTCTGTCCCAGGAGCTGTGCATCTTGGGCTTTCCTCTATGCCACGTCCTCCTCTGTAATGAAGGGCGTCCACTCCGTACAAGGAGCATTGTATCACAATTTTATTGTCGGCAACATATTTTTGCGGCATGAGTCTATAAGCATAGCCTTAAGGCTGCTTGGCGGAAGCGCTTAATGTATGTACGGACATACCAGGGGTAGCCTTAAGGCTGCTTGGCGGAAGCGCTCAATGTATGTGCGGACATACCAGGGGTAGCCTTAAGGCTGCTTGGCGGAAGCAGTCAATGTATGCGCGGACAGGCTCATTCTTCCTCTGGACAACCTCAATGAGAGTTGACATTGTCATGTCCATCCCTCCTTTATAGAATCGATCTACGAATAGATTCTTCAGGCCCTCGAACGATAAAATACAATCGTCTGGAAGACTGTAGAACCACTCATAGGCTACCCCTACAGAGCTCCTATGAATATTTTGCTAAGGAGCGTCGTCGGTAAGTGCCCTGTTACTGAGGCAAAGTACCTCAAGTACCGTCGAGGAGACTCTTTTCTTCGTAGGGCATGAGCGTCTGCAGATTGTACTTCGGATGATAGACTACATTGCCCCACTCGGCCAGATATAGCTGTCGAATCCCTATTTTCTAGAGTGCTTCTTGCTTTTCTTTGGCGTCGTAGCGAGCATACAGTTCTTTGATGGCCTGTTGTATCTCAGTTGACATTGCAGGGCCTGTTGGACTCGTCGTTTGGTTGTCGCATCAAGCACAGGTGTGGAAGCAGCTGAGGCCAAACTGCTCTTGATTGTTTGCCATTGATTGTAAAAGTACAGAACAATTATCGGAGGACTGAACTTAGACTCACAACACAAACTCGCTTGTACAAAGAAAGCCTAGGGACGAAAACCAAGGTATAGCAATCAAAGTACAATTGTTTATTTTAGATTCTGGAGGGTGACGATAGAGGCTCGGGAAGGCGACGGCAGCCCTGCCTTACTCCTTGGACGATCGGTATGCAGCCTTGGCTCCTTGTGAAAAGATGGTTGGCATTGACGAAGAAGTGCTCTTTTTGCTCCTCTGTTGCTCTCCTGGCTTCTCTTTCTCTCTGTGTATTCTCTCTCTGACTCTGTATATTTTTATTCTTTTTTTTTGCCGGCCCTTGTGCAAAGAAATGATGCTGGCTATTTCTAAGAGTGGGGTATGACCATTAGGGTTTGCTAATGATCATTATTTTGGAATGTCGGCGCTCCTTCAATCTATCTGAACCCTTGGTCCTGATTACAATGAATCTCGGCCATTAATAAGGATAGCACCGAATCTTGTGAGCAATTAATGTTGATTGCTTTAAATCTTCATGATTGTTTATACCAATGCCCGATTGCTCGCCACGTGTCCCATTGGCTTGATGATAAATGATATGCCTTGATCTCAGTAATTATGATGATGATGTCATATATTTGTTGAGATTCGGTTAAATCGTTGATTGATCCGATGCCACATGTTTTGATTGTGGGTCTTGCCAGAGCCGCATAGGATGGGCAACACTTGAACCGCAGGGAGATACTCTTTATGAGCCGCATAGGACAATGCTTCATCGGATCGCAGGGAACGAACTCTCAATGAGCAGCATATGCATAGTCTTTGCGAGCCGCATGAGTTAGCGTTGTATTGAGCCGCAGGGGCTGAGCTCTCAGTGGGCCGCATATGGCTGATTTTTGCTAGTCATATAGGATGACTTCTCCGTGAGCCGCATGAAGCTGTTCTCTATTTAAGCCGCATGATATTTGCCACGTGGCAACCTAGGATTTCTGACGGATCGGGTCAGAGATCTTCTTCTTTTCCCGAAGAGTCTGTCATTATGGCAGAGTCATTATGACACTTTATGCCAGAGCCGCCACAGTCGTCAAATCGTGTCAGAGCATTAAATAAGGCCACTATTCAAAGGGCCAGCTGTAGGAAAGGATCACAGGAGGATACATGGTATCGATCGAGCCGCATATTCCTGCTGAACCGTATACACTCTCGAGCCGCATGAGACGGAGAGTCTTCCTTTGAACTGTATAAGACAGCTCCCATATGAGCCGCATGGGCTTCGTATCCGGAGTCGCATGGACCATTATTCTGATATTTTCCATGCTTCTACAGGACCCCCTTCAAAGTTTTCAATTTGCAAAATTGAAACACTTTGAATAAGAAGCATGGTCCCGTTCATGCCGCATAAGTGTCCCAGCCGCATAGATTCATCTGTCCGCATAGGTTCTTTGCCACGTGTCCTGACTACGTGTGCAGATCTTCATTAAATGCTCTTGATTCGTTTTGATTTAACGCCGTCTTTTTTGGGGAAGATCCCAAAGTTTTTATTCTTTTGATTGTCCAGTTTGCCTCGATAGCCGAAGGGTCGATCACGTCGTACGAGGCGTCGGTTCATAGTCCTTCTGTCTATAAATATGCGTATGTTCAGTTGGATTTTTTTTAGACTTTTTCTTGACCAAAAGCTTCTGTCTTTGTCTCCTTCCTTCATCTGACCAACCGAAATGGCGCCTAGGATTTCCAAAGTTGTGAAGAAGGCCACGGCGAAGAAAAAAAATCAGCTTCGTCTTCGACTGTCGTTTCCCCTGTCCGCCTTGACGTTCACGTCGCCATCGAAGGTAACAACTGTGTAGAAGATAGGGTCTGCTCTACTGCCTACTTTGTGTAAAAAAACCACGTAGTTCGCATACATGTCCTCTGATCGTGCCGCATGGGATGTACCCCATGTCTGAGCCGCATACAAGTTCAACTTACATAGTCCGCATAAACGTCCCATGACTTGAATCCGCATGAGGTTTTCCCCATGTTCGACCCGTATGCGAGTTGCCTTCAACGAGCCGCATGACTCTTTAGAATATCTTTTACTTCATTTTGTTGTTTTGTTCTTACAGTATCTCCGCTGGACGCTGAGGTTGTAGTGACAGAAGAGCTGCCGCCTCCTGCCATCGACCAGGGGTCTCCCTTTGTGACAGAGACAAAGAAGGAACCGTCGTCTGCGCAGGATGGTCTCTCTCCAAATGTCGAGGCTGTTGGGGGTGGTAGCTCTGGGAATTCTGATGCTCCTATTCTGGACGAGGATCTCCTTCAACTGCATCCCTCGTATGTGAAGTGGTTGAGGGAGTGGTATATGCGTTTCTGTAACTAGGTTTTAGGGATTCCTTGTATGTTTCTGTCTGTTTAGCTGTGGTTTGTGTTTTCCCTTTTCGTCTGAAGAGTAATAAAGAATTTCCTTTGGTTTTTGTTTGTTAATTGTGTGAATGTAGCTGGACATTCTAATAAATGGAATGTACTTGCTTCCCTCTTTTCTTGTAATGGTTACCTTTGGTTCTGTGTGAACTTTGTATCCCTAGTGTAGATTATGACTGGGTACTTATTCTGAAAGAGTGGGGTTATATCAAATCTGGGGACTTTATTCCCCCAGTAGAATCTTTGCTCATCTGGGCGACGTAGTTGACTTCAGAGTCAATGTGTCGAACTAGTCGGTGGTTTGAGCGGTCGACTGCCTCGCTGACGGACTACTTCTTGACATTGTGTGCCTCTGAACCATAGTTGTTCCTCTGTCTTGTCTTGCTTGTTTTCTCTTTATTTCTATCTTGTAGCAGCAATATAATCCCGGAGGATGTGGAACTTTGAAAAATGGATATGTTTCGTCTCATCTTTTCTTTCTTTGTAGTTGGGTGTCTTGTGGAACTGGACTTGCTGGGGGATTTATTTGTGGACCTGTTATCCTAGGCGTACCTTGGTTTTAGGTACGGATAACATGTTTGGACAGGATATCCGGAACAGCCGTGGCAAAGTGGTCATGGATGTTCTCGGTGCTAAAAAAAAGGAATGCCGTAGAGCAGCTGGGCTCCCGGGGTATGGTGGGGTAGTGAATTTATGCTAAGAAGCTTAGCAAAGGAATATTTGTAGACCTATTATCCTTAGCGTACCCTGGTTCGGGATACAGATAATAGGGTGAAAGGAAAACCAACATATTTGCTCAGAGGTCATGAGGACATGGCAGGCATGAGGGTTTTACCGTGGAACCTTTCTGCTCAGAGGTAGTGAGGACATGGCAGGGGAGGTTTCACGGGGGATATTTGTGGTCAACAGCGGACATTTGTGGACCTATTATCCTTGTCGTACTCCGGTTGTGGGTACAGATAATAGGTCGAAAGGAGACCGACATACTTGCTCAGAGGTAATGTGGACATAGCAAGCATGAAGGGTTCTTCGACGGAGCCTTCCCACTCAGAGGTAATGATGACATGGCAGGAGTGGGCTCAATGAAGAGGGAGTACATAGAACGACTCAGAGGTAGGAGAACGTGGAGGTTCTATGTGAGGGGCGGTTTGTTTTTGGTGGAAGTGAAAACGATTCAGAGGTAATAACGACATGTCCGTTTTCGGAAATTTGTGGATCGATTACCCTTTTTGTGTACTGGGAGTGCGGGTATTGGATCATGTGGGAGGATCTCTTCCAGGGAAGCAAGTTCAGAGGTATAATCATACGTGACTTACTATCTGAAAGAGTGACCGAAATGTGAGTTCAGAGGCACCAGCGGGTACATAACTCGGTAAATTAACATATTGAAAAAGTGGGAGTCCGGCGGCACCAGCAGGTACATGACTCGATAATCTAAAGGGGATGTAGGGGTGAGTTCAGTGGCACCAGTAGGTACATGACTCGATAATCTTGAGATGTTGTGGGTGTGAGTTCAGTGGTACCAGCTGGTACATGACTCGATAATCTGAAATGCTGAGGGTGTAAGTTCAGTGGTACCAGCGGGTACATGACTCGATGAACTTGTAGTGAATGTCATTTAGACATAATATTCTTCAGGAACTTGCCGTTGACGGGCAGCATGAGCAAGTCTCTGTTTTGCTTTGCAAGGCGGTAAGCACCGTTGGAGAATACCGTCTCAATAATAAATGGGCCCTCCCACTTTGGCTGGAATTTGCCGGTGGTCTTGTGAGTCATAACCATTGGCCTCCGGACTGCCAAGACGAGATCGCCTACCTGGAATGTTCTGATTTTGACCTTCTTGTTGAAGGCTCCTGAAATGCGTGCTTGGTATAGCTCGATCCTTTGCTGAGGAGGCGCTTTTCATCTAAGGCCTCTAACTCTTGCAGTCGACGTCGATAGTTATCATCGGTTGTCAATTGGTGTGTGAGGGCGACACGTAGTGAGGGGATCTGTGTCTCCAAGGGGAGGACTGCCTCACTTCCGTATACCAGGGAGAATGGTGTATGTCTGGTGGCTGTTCGGACCGTGGTGCGATAAGCCCATAAGCACTCGCCGAGCTTGTCGTTCCAGTCACGTTTGTTGGAGGAGACAAACTTCTTGAGAAGTTTGATGATTGTTTATTGAACGCCTCTGCTAACCCATTTGCTGCCGGGTTGTACGGCATCGAGGCGATATTCTGAATACGGTGCTTATGGCAAAACCGATAGAATATGTGGCTTGTAAATTGCGGACCATTATCATGGATAATCCTTCGGGGCAGTCCAAATCGGTAGATGACGTGGTGTTTAAGGAAGCTGATCACATTTGAAGTCTTGACTTCTGCGAGTGGGACAACTTTCGCCCATTTAGAGAAGTAATCAGTGATCGCAAGTATGAAGCGATGTCCTCGGGAGAAAGGTGGGGTGATTGGACCAATGATATCCATTCTCCATGCTTCGAATGGCCAGGACGCCACTGTCGGATGTAAAAATTCAGAGGGTTGGTAGATGAAGTCCGCGTGGACTTGGCAAGCTTTGCACTTTCTAGCATAATCTATCGCGTCTGCCACCATTGTGGGCCAATAGTAGCCCATTCGGCGAAGGCGGTCTTGCAGTTTCAGGCCGGGCTGGTGGGCCCCGCAAACACCATCATGGGCTTCTCGTACGGCTTCTTTGGCTTCTGCGTTTGACAGACACCGAAGCAGCAATCCGTCGTAGGAGCGGCGATACAGCATTTTCGTCTCTGTATCGTAGAAGAATCTGAGGGAACGCCTTCTGATGGAAGTAGCTTCCTTTGGGTTCTCAGGCAGGATATCGTAGACGACAAAGTCGATGAATGGTTGTCTCCAATCTGGGGCGTCATCGATCGTCTGTGCGGAATAACTTGCGACGAATTGCACATTGTTTTTGGGACAGACCAGTTCATGGCCTATCAATTCCACTGATTGCCGATCATAATTCGGAACTGCTAGGGAAGCGGCGAGACCAGCTAAGGCATCGGCTTCAATATTTCAGAGTCTGGGGACGTGCTCGATGAAGAACCCCTCAAATGCCGAGATGATATTGATCGCTATTTGATGATAAGGGATCATGTCTTCAGGGCGTACCTCGTACGAACCCCGGATCTGATTGACGATTAGTTGGGAATTGCCGTACTCTTCAAGGTATTCTACCCCCAGCTCTTTTGTAAGTTGGAGGCCAATGACCAGAGCGTTGTACTCGGCCACATTGTTAGAACAGGGTTCAGTGAGGGAATAAGTGCGGTTAATCACCAATCCGGAAGGAGAGATTAGTACTACTCCGACTCCGACGACTATATTGCCTTTAGGTCCGGTTCTCGAAGCGCCGTCGAAGAACATTCGCCATATATTTTCGTAGGAGGTTGTATGCGAGTCGACGACCTCATCTGGGATCTCTTCGTATATCCTGGAGGACTCCGAGCCTGGGTGGGCTGCCAAGAAATCTGCCAGGGCTTGACCTTTGACTGCCTTTTGGGGGACGAAGATCATATGATAAGGGGACAGCAGTATTGCCCATGTAGCGAGACGAGAGCTGAGTGCCCCTGGTTTAGTCATGAGGACCCTGAGAGGGTTAACTCGTGAGATCACATGTATCGTTTGTCCGATGACATAATGTCGCATTTTTTGAATGGCGAACACCAGAGCGGGGCATTCCTTCTCCACAGCGGTGTATCGGTGCTCTGGTCCAATCATCATTCGGCTGAGGTATATATGGCCTGTTCATGGCCTGCATCGTTATTCTGTGCCAGCAGAGCACCGAGGGAGTGTTCCATTGCTCGTACATAGAGCAGAAATGGTTTTCCAGGGACTGGGGCTACCAAGACCGGAGGATTTGACAGATATTCTTTGATGCTATCGAATGCACGCTGGCATTCTTCATCCCATACGAATGAGACTCCTTTCTTCATGAGGTGCATAAATGGCCGGCATCGCCCGGAGAGGTTGGAAATGAACCTTCTGATGTAAGCTAGCCTTTCCTGAAGGCCTCTGAGTTCGCAGAGATTTTTCGAGGGACCCATTTCCATGATTGCTTTTGTCTTCTCGGGGTCTACATGGATACCCTTTGCAGTGATGATGAAGCCTAAGAACTTCCCGCTAGATACGCCCAGGAAGGACTTCGTAGGGTTCATCTTCAAATTGTGCGTCCGCATTAGGTCGAATACCGTCCTTAGATCCTGCAGATGGTCTCCTTTGCTACGGCTCTTGACGGCTATATCATCAACATAGCACTCCACCGTCTTGCGTAAGTGGTCTCTGAAGATGATGCTCATAGCTCTTTGATATGTGGTGCCAGCATTCTTTAAACCGAAAGACATGGCTGTGTAGCAGTACGTGCCAATCGGTGTTCGGAATGATGTATGCTTTTCGTCGTCGGAAGACATCTTGATTTGGTTGTATCCCGAGAAGCCATCCATGAATTACATGCGCTCAAAGCCGCAGGAATTGTCGATCATGATGTCTGTGATAGGAAGGGGGAATTCATCTTTGGGGCATGCCTCGTTCAGATTGCAGAAGTCGATACCGATTCAAATTTTCCCATTCTTCTTGAGGACAGGTACTATATTGGCGACCCAATCGGGATGTTGCTCCTCACGAATGAAGCCACTGGCTATTGTTTGTTGACTTCAGCTTCGATCGCGTCCATGATGCTCGGGCGGAAGCGTCGCTGTTGTTGTTTGACTGGCTTCGTATCTGGCCGAATATTGAGTTTATGAAGAGCGATGTCAGGATTTAACCCTGGCATGTCTTCATAGCTCCAGGCGAACACATCAATGTACTCCCTAACAAGTTCTAACAGCGACTTCCGTTCTTCGTTGGTTAGGCTTTCACTGATGAAGATCGGTTTTGGAGAAGATTCGCTGCCGAGATCCACTTGTATGACCTTATCTTCAGTAGGAGGTTCTCTCGGTTCGAATCGCTTTTCCCATTGCGCGTCTAATTGCTGGGCCCAAGGCTCTAGCTCGAGGATTTCGGGGATGTCTTCATCTTCCTCGTAAGCGTCGGCGAACGTCATGTTGACTGACATGACTTGCCTGAACACATCTCCGATGCTGGTATCTGAGTCGGAAGTTGGCGATCCGGTTGAATGCGACTGCCAGTCGCATTCTTTATCTGAACTTTTTGGGGTCGTAGTAGGCGTTACATACCCTAATCCGCATCAAGTTTTGTTATAGTAGTTCCATCGTTTGCCCCCGGGGCTGGCGGCTTCAAAGGTAATCGTCGCCCGGTGTCATAGTTCAATCCTGGCGTAGTCTCTAGATCATACCCCTGTTTCTGCATGAGATATTTGGATTGAGGGCTATAGAGATACAGAGGCAGTCTCCCGGCATCTGACCCAAGGTCGTCTTCTTCTATGGTGTAGGAATGAGGGTTGTTTGTCCGGTCGAAGATGACTGGATGATCCCCTCCCTTGTGTATTCGGTAGGCGTCTTCTACTGGAGTAAGCTGGATTGCGGTGTACACATTTGTCACCTGTGTGTGTAGGTGAGCGCCTATGCCATGTTCCATAGCATACATCGTACATAGCTTATTGAGCTCGATGTAGTTCAAAGATAACCCTTTATTGATGAAGGTATCTTTTCTAGGGGGATTACATCATGCGGAGGGGACATTAGTGTGGGCGGCTACATACTTGGCTAGTTTCGGTTCCTCTTCGACTACCCCTTGTGTGAACGAAGACTGAGAGGACGACCTAGGAAGCTTGATTGTCAGTGGTCCAGTTGATGGAGCAGAGCGTGGGGTAGTTGGCAGACTGGCGACCCCCAGTTTGGCATTCGATGTGGAGCGAGGAGTGGCTGGTTCGCTGGAAGTGTCAGACCTTGCATCGAGGCGACAACCTTTCTTGGGAAGGCGTATTGTCAATGGCCTGTCCGAGGGGTTGAGCTTACCTGTTTGTGGTTGACTGACTCTTGGTAACCTGATTGTTAGTGGCTCCGTTGTGGGTCTCGGTACTTGGCCGGATCTCGGCAGCCGGATTGTCATCTGCTCCTCTTGCGCCGAGAGACTGATCGCGTCCTTCCACAGAGTGGCGGTGAGGGGTGCAGACTTGCCTGGTTTGCGAGCTTGGAGGTGGATCATCAGGGGTCCTTCTGATCCCGTGGTTGTCTCAGTATGAGCTTGTGTGTCTCCTTCATCCAGGTGCCTCTTCGACTTTTCGTATAAACAGGAGTCCGAGTAGTAAGATTCGACCCCTTTGAAGGGATCGATGTCAGCAAACTCTGTCTTCACGAAGCCGTGTTTGTCGACATATTTGAAGCACTAATGTAGCGTGTAAGGCACGATCATATAATCGTGTATCCATGGGCGCCCCAAGAAGATGTTGTAAGAAGTGTCTGCATCTATGACGTAGCAGGTGACCTCGGATTGGAGATCGCCAATCTGACACTTCAGACGAATCTTCCCGATAGGGTAGCTCCTGCCCGAATTGAAACCGCTGATGGCGGTGCTTGTAGGTGTTAGGCGATGCATTGGGATGCGGAGATGATGTAGCAGACCTTTCGGGATAATGCTTATGGAAAAGCCAGGATCAATGTGCATCCGATCCACTTTCACGTCACCGATGTATCCCGTGTAGTATAGCGGGCGATCATGTAGGTTAGTTTTGATGAGCATGTCCTGCGGAGTGAAGACGATGTTGGGCATTGCTCCCGTGCAGGCACTATCTTGGAGATCCATGGTTGAGTCCTCCCCAGTGAGGTTAGATTGAGCGAGATAGGCATCGACATTTTGGAGTGCTTCGCTCAATGCAATACAAACGTCTTTGGAGAGCCTCAGGAGTTCATATAATAACAATTTGGCCGGAGTGTTAGCCAATTGTGCTAAGATGTCAAAGTTGTAGGGCCTCTCTAGCCCTTGGGCTGCGTCCTTTCGGAGAGATTTGTCGAAGCGAGTCTCCTTCGGCCTAGGCTTGTCGGTCGTCGAAGGCTGAGCCGGTCCCAGAGCATCAGTTGCAGTGGGTTGATGATTTTCAGCTGGACTATCAACCACAGGTTGGGATTGCGCTCCGGACCGCGTGACGACAGCTGTAGCTTCCTCGTTTTCTGCTGAAATTGTGCGGCAGGTCTTGATTTTTCTACTCTTTTTGTTGGTAGGAGATGGTGTGGGCCGAGTTACTTCTGACACCAAGTCTGGATGTACCTATATGACCTCTCCTCTTGAGGTGGTGAGAGGTACTAGACCAGCAGCTTGTTCTCGGGGCGGGAGAAGATTGGTAATCTCTATTGTCGCGAAAGGGACGGGAATTACCCCGTCTTGGGTCTCCGTTGGAGGGAAGTTGCCGAATTATACGGACACCATATTGGCTGCTACGGTTATCTCTTCGAAGTTGATGGCCAGAGCGTTCGAATCGATGAGGCTTTGGATGTACCGTTTTAGTTGGTAGCAGTCATGTGTAGCGTGGTGTACATAACGGTGGTAATGGCAGAACTTCGGGTTCTCCAAATCAGCCGGCCGAGGCTCCCGTCTTGGTGGAGGAAGCTGAATTCTACCTCCTTGTATAAGCATGTCTAAGATAGGCTTGACGTGGCCGTCTTCGAAAGAGTAAGTGATCTGAGGCCATTGCTTGTCTGCTGGCTGTGGCTCGGGCTTTTGGGCCGTGTCGGCCACCATAGCCTGTTTTCTCTTGCTGTCCCGATTGTTGGAGGGGTTACCCCCATTATCGTTGTTGAGACGCTTGCCCTTATTTTCTCCTTCTGAGATGTGCAACCCCAGTTGGCGGGCCTTCTTCAGTCGTTCTTCAGCGCTTGTGGCGCTGATAATGAACGCCTTCCAATCTTTCAATTGACTCTCGCCCATCCAGAGACTGATCGTTGGGAGCAGTCTCTTTTGGCAGATTTCGATCAAAGAAGAATCCGGATTTCCGGAAGGCAGCTTCATGGCGGTCTAGCGGAACCACTCGATGTAGTTCCTTGTTAGCTCCTTCTCCCTTGGAAGACGTCCATGAGAGTGGACATAGTGATGTCTTGTCCTACTTCATAGAATCGTTCCAAGAACATGCGCTTGACGCCGGCGAAGGAATGGATGCAGTTGTCCGGTAGATTGCGGTACCAATCAAAGGCGACTCCTTCCAATGCTCCAATGAATAACCGTGTGAGGATCGCATCTTCATGGGGCAGATGGTCGGTGGTGACCTCAAAGTAAGTGATGTATCGACTTGCTGAGGTTTTGCCATCATACGGGTTGATGTTGAACGGCTTATATCTTGGTGGGAATGGAACATTCCTCCACTCAGCAGGATATGGTTGCCGTATTCTGAGATCTTGAGCGTTTTCTTGGGCATAAAACATGGCACGGAGCTCTTGGACCTTTCTTCTTATTTTTGGGTCTCATCTGTCGCTGCGGGGGCTGTTATTTCGGGAGGATTATTGCCCAGGTTTGGTGCCGCTGAGTTCGAATCTATATTGACCACGGGGCCTGTGTTTGTTTGACCAGGCGCTCCTCCTTGTAAAGTGGGCAGGGCCGCTTTAATCTCGTCTACAGACTTGACCAAAGCAAGTAATATGGCTTCGAGACTGTCGATGCGCTGGCGATCACTGGAACCACCTTGATCGCTGTCCGTCATGAATACCGTTCTTACGTGAGGAGTGACGGAAGGAACGGTGGAGGATGTGCCCTCTGAGTCGTACCCATGTACCGAGAAGTCATCGGGATAGGTGGGAATGTTCTCTTCGGGCTCAGACTCGGAGGAAATGGTATCCCCAGCTTCAGAGCTTGCCTTGTCTTGAGAGTTATGGATGTCCTTGGGGGCATCAGCGTCCATTGCTCCTGATGGAAGAGTTGTTTGTGCGGACTCGGTTCCTTGGAACATCGGATTGTTGCGGATGTTCGGAGGAGTGCTACCCCCAGCTCCTTCCACCCCCAGCGATGTAGATGATGAATTTCCTATCGCAGTAAATTTCGTCTTTGAACGGGTGTGTTGGAATACACCAGTGGAGGGCAACCGTTTAGACGACAGTTTCTTAGTTGTAGTGGTTGATATCTTCGGACTGGAGACGCTCGTTTTCTTCCTCCTCTTCGGCGGGAACTTTTTGAGCAGAATTGCAGGAGATAACAGGAGGTGCCTTATCTTTTGGGTGTTGTAGCCTTTGGAAGACGGATGGCCGAGCTTCCGTCATTGCCGCGTTGTTGCAGCAGCACTTGACGATGATTTGGGTGCAGCGATGCCCAAGCGAGGACTCTTTGCACACCGACACTCCTTCTCTTTCCTTGCGTTTGTGGAGGATCACCTTCCGCAGGTCAGAGGAACCACTCTGTCTGTTTGTCGCGGGGGGGCTGGACTTGAGTGGTTGTATACAACTTTCCATTCGAGGTCCGTGTGATAGTCAACGGGACGCTCTGATAGTCAGAGGTTGGGACAGCTGACTGGGCTCGATGAGCCCACGCTGCCCTATACTTCCTCCTTCTAGCACTTGTGGGTGCGTAATAGGAGGAGTCCAAGTTGAATGCCACAGAATCTGGCTTATCATACAGAGAATCATCAGGGTCGGGACCGTATGAGAGACGGTCGAAGACCGATCGAGAGAAGCGTAGAACGGACGCTATGCCGCCAGAGTTGGGTACCGTGCAGGCTGTCTGCATGCGGTCATCTTCTGCTGTCGGATGAATTGTCTTTGGGCGGTTATGAGTCACGACCGTGCAGACTGGCCGCATGCGGTTGGCAATAGTGGCCGCATGGGTTTTCTGCAAGCGGCTGCCTCCTGTAGCCTCATGTGTTTCATCCATGTGATTGGCGACTGTAGCTGCATAAACTATGCGGCTGCTAGATGTGACCGCCTGATTCTTCTTCATGCGGCTAGCGACTGTGGCCGCATGGGCTTTGTCCATGCGGCTAGCGGATGTGGTCGCGTGAGCCTTTTTCACTCGGCTAGCACCCCTATGCGGCTCAGTTCGTATAGAGTTCCTCTTTGCCTCTGCAAGTCCAGCATCATAGTATTTTTCTGCCGAACTTGGAGACAGCAGAGTTGTCTACGGTCTGAAGTGGGGCCGCAGAAGAGTCCTTCTCACCGTCTTGAGCAACAGAGGGTACACCGTCGGGGGCTTGGGGAGGAGCAAATGATTTTGGCCTCCAATCTCTGCGAGCCATTGTCGTGCGGGTGCGCTTCTGGACCGGGCCAGCGCTTCCTTCGGAGAGCATCTCTTCAAACGCTTGTTGGTCGAAGCGGACGACCATCTTTTGTTGCGTGGAGCCAAGCTTGGCTGCATCCGATTACGTCACCAACTCCTCATGTGGAGAAGTTGCTCCCCAGCAGAGTCGCCATCGTGTTTGTAATTGATTGTAAAAGTACAGAACAATTATCGGAGGACTGAACTTAGACTCACAATACAAACTCGCTTGTACAAAGAAAGCCTAGGTACGAAAACCTAGGTACAGCAATCTAAGTACAATTGTTTATTTTAGATTCTGGGGGATGACGATAGAGGCTCGGGAAGGCGACGGCAGCCCTGCCTTACTCCTTGGACGATCGGTATGCAGCCTTGGCTCCTTGTGAAAAGATGGTTGGCGTTGACGAAGAAGTGCTCTTTTTGCTCCTCTGTTGCTCTTCTGGCTTCTCTCTCTCTCTGTGTATTCTCTCTGACTCTGTATATTTTTATTCTTTTTTTTGCCGGCCCTTGTGCAAAGAAATGATGCTGGCTATTTATAAGAGTGGGGTATGACCATTAGGGTTTGCTAATGATCATTGTTTTGGAATGTCGGCGCTCCTTCAATCTATCTGAACCCTTGGTCCTGATTACAATGAATCTCGGCCATTAATGAGGATAGCACCGAATCTTGTGAGCAATTAATGTTGATTGCTTTAAATCTTCATGATTGATTATACCAATGCCCGATTGCTCGCCACGTGTCCCATTGGCTTGATGATAAATGATATGCCTTGATCTCAGTAATTATGATGATGATGTCAGATATATTTGTTGAGATTCGGTTAAATCGTCAATTGATCCGATGCCACGTGTTTTGATTGTGGGTCCTGTCAGAGCCGCATAGGATGGGCAACACTTGAACCGCAGGGAGATACTCTTTGTGAGCCGTATAGAACAATGCTTCATCGGACCGCAGGGAACGAACTCTCAATGAGCCGCATATGCATAGTCTTTGCGAGCCGCATGAGTTAGCGTTGTATTGAGCCGCAGGGGCTGAGCTCTCAGTGGGCCGCATATGGCTAATTTCTGCTAGTCATAGGATGACTTCTTCGTGAGCCGCATGGAGCTGTTCTCTATTTAAGCCGCATGATATTTGCCACGTGGCAACCTAGGATTTCATACTTACTGAGTTGATGGATTTGAAAGAGGATTTGGTCAACTTACTTTTATCATATTCTTCACATACCATATCCTTTTTGTAGGGGATGCTTGGAAGTCCTCTTACTAGCTTCTTGGTGGCGAGTCGGTGGTATCCATGTTAGCATGCGCAAGTCTCATATGCCAAAGCCAACTCTCATCGTTCTTTGCTACTAAGCATCTGTCATTGTTAGTCCTATCAACAAGATAAATAACATATATATTATTTCTCTAATACCTTCATACACAGTAGATCCACTAGTACTATCGGTGATGAGGCATTTATGTTTAACAAACTTAATATCATAACCAATATCCGTAAGATAACTAATGCTAAGAAGGTTGTGCTTGAGATTTGTAACAAGGCAAACATTTTTAATACATGGATAAGGAGGGGAGCCAATGTTACCGTTCCCTATGATATACCCCTTTAGGTTGTTGCCGAAGGATACGTGTCCTTCTTTCTTCATCGATAGCGTTGCGAAGAGTGAAGCATCATCGATCATGTGCCGTGAGCAACCGCTATCGAGGATCCACTTGCTTTTAGCATGCGAAGGAGGGTTCACCTACAACACAAGTTGAAGATGAAAAACTTTGGAACCCATTTAAATATTCTCATATCAATATGTTTTCTCATTTGACAATAGTAAGAAGTGTGTTCAAAGAGGCCACAATAGTGACATACCATAGGTGTGATAGGTCTAGAGGACTGTAAGTGACTTGGTGTATGAGGTGTATGAGGAGTTCTAGTATAAGTACTATGATGATAGTAGAAAGCATGATGTGAAATGTCCTTTTTCTTAAGAGGTCCTTTTCGTGTATGCACTTGATTAGAAACAGACCTATGTGTTGTATTCTTGTGAGTGTGAGGCATATGGCTAGTGTTAGTATGCCCTTGTGGCTTAGTGTGAGCCAGGTTTCTCTCAACATGTTCCTTACCATTTGCAAGAAAGTCATTATATTTAATAGAGGTAGCATATTCTCTTTGGTTAGCAGCAGAGTCTTGTGCATAACAAATTTGTATGCTTCTTTGAGAGATTGAAATTCGTCATCCTTTTTCTTGATGACATCTTGTGACTCATGTAGAGTTAGTCATAAAGACTCTATCTCATCAGTGTCAGACAAAGGAGAATTCCTTTTATATCAAGAATAGAGTTAGACAGTCTTTCTATTTCGTTGTGAGCTTCAATATCTTTGAGAGATTTCTTATGTTTGCCTTTTATGACCTTGTGTTCATCGTGTAATTCAAGAAAAGCATTTTCTAAGTCATTGTAAGAATTGTAAGAAAAAGCTTCATAAGGCAGTTATCTTTTACCTCATTTGCCATGAGGCAAACATTTGCATTATGCTTGCACTCTTTGTAGTTGTCGGAGTCGCTAGCATCACTTTCACACCATATGCTAGTGTTGGCATATTTTCTGGAAGATGAGCTTCCTTTGTGAGACTTCTCGTATCTGTTTTATTCTTTTCTTGCTATGGGACATTCTCTCTTGATGTGTCCGATTCTCTTGCAGTTGTAACAAGCAGGTTCTCATCGTTGTCCCGTCTTGCAGGACTTGCTTTGTTGAACTTGAGAAACTTTCGAAAATGCTTGGCGGTGAGGGCAATTCCTTCATCAACGGATTCATCATCATCGAAACTTTCTTTGAGATGATCTTTGTAGCCTTGAGGGCAAGGGATTTCTTCTTTTACTTTTCATTCTCTTTCTCTTGAATGGAGGACTCCTCTTGATCCTTCATGTCAAGTTCGTGCGTCATGAGCTTTCCTATGAGTTTTCTAGGGACATAGTCGTTAGATCATTCCCCTCAATGATGGCGGTGGCTTTGGGATTCCATCATTTTGTTAAACCTCTGAGAATTTTTCTAATCTTTTCATGAGTGAGATATTCCTTTCCAAAAGAAGAAAGAGGGTTAATGATATCACAAAATCGAGTAAACATAATAGTAATAGACTCATCTTATTTCTGTTTAAAGGATCCATATTCCTGGGTGAGTCTACTAATCTTGGATTCCTTCACTTGAGAAGTTCCCTCATGAGTAACTTCCTAGAGTCTCCAGATTTCATTGGAGGTCTTGCAGGTAGAAATCCTATTGAACTCGTTGCTATCAAGGGCACAGTAGAGAGCGTTCATAGCTTCAGCATCCCGACTAGCAATCTTTTTATTATTCTCGGTAAGTCTATCTTTATGGGTTTCTGAGACAACTTCCTCAATACTATGGTAGATACATGAATGCCATTCACGACACAATCCCATAGATCATAGTCTAGGGATTTCAGATAAATAACCATCCCAATCTTCCAATAGTTATAGTTGGTGCCATCAAATAGAGGAGGTCTATTTGTGGATTGTCCTTTATTGTGGAATGAGTTGGTACTAGGGTTAGTGGCCATTCCCTCATGGCTCTCTCTGAGGATGTAGGTCCAAATCAAGAGACAAAGCTCTGATACTATTTATAGAACCCTAGAGGGGTGAATAGGGTAATAAAATGATTACCAAGAGAACTAAGCAATTTATATGATAATAAAATAGAGAGGGAGAGAATCAAACACTCGATGTATCTTGTTATCCTCCCAAGGGGCACTCTAGTCTCGGAACTCTCTCCGACTTTAATCCACTATTTGTGTAAATAGTTACACACAATTTTGATCCGGAGAACTCGTCAACTTCAACCCGAGTTTGGATCTGAAGAGCTCGTCACCTTCTTACACACGAGTTTTCCTCCGAAGGCTCGTCAACTTCAACACACGAGTTTTCCTCCGAAGGCTCGTCAACTTCAATAGAAAAAAAGAAGGCTTTTGATCTTCTCCAACACTTTAAAGATCGAAGAAAACAACTCTTGAATACTCTAGCACTTTTAGTAGGATAACAAATTAAAGCTTTTGGGTAGAGTAGTACAGGTGCTCTTGGTTGTTAAGAAAATTTAAGGCTCAAGTGGATATCTTTAAAGAGATGACACAACCACCTTAAATAGCGAACCAAGAGAGCAAGTCATTTAATGCTCCAACTATCGGCTGACGGAATACCGTCGGTATGCGACGACATTCCGTCGGTATACCGTTCTGAACAGTAACGGTAATAAATCTAGCCGTTGGATCATTTAATGCTAAGATCTGTCCATTCAAAAATCAATATAAGCATATAGAATACAGGCGGTACAGACCGGTATGTCGATTTTCTTCACAGAACTAATTTGAGTAAGAAAACTGTATACCGTCGGAACGAGCCGGTTGTAGAAGCATGAAAAATATAGGGTTCATGCGGATTACAAATTGCTGCATAGGTACTTTAGGCCAAACAGGTCCGCATGAAGGAAAGCTGCATGACTGATTCAGTGACATATGCGGCCCGTCGACAAACAGCTGCAGAAAAAACATATACGGCCAAGAGGAGCAGTCCGACTGATAAAGCTGACAAGTCCTGATAAAACTGACAAAAATGACAGTTCTGACACTTCGACAAAAAAAGATAAGACGTGAGACGTTGCCCAAAAGCAGGGTTCGTACGTCTTCATGCGGCCAGAAGAGTGTCATCTAAGCCGCATGAACCTTATGCGGCTCAGACTTATGCGGCCCCAAAATCTCCAAACTTCATGCAGCCAAGAGTAACTATCATCCAAGCCGCATGAGCGTTATGCGGCCAAAATACAGATCGAAGACTGAGAAAACTATGCAGCTTCCCACAACAGGACACGTGGCAATCTGACCAAGTCCCTAACTACCCAGATTTGCTGCAACAAAATCCTAACAAATCGATAGATGGCAGCCAAAGAGCGAGTCTTCGCGTGCTAATCAGCCACGTGGCCGCAGGCTGTCTATGCGGCCCAATATACATTCTATTATAAATAGCGGGGTGCCACTCTCTTGCAAAAGGCTGGCAACCTTCAAGAAAAAAGTAATTTCTTTACGAGCTAGAGACTACTTCAGATAGTCCACGGAGTAAGCAGAGTTGATAGCACTTTCCCGAGCCTCCACCGTCACCCTCCAGAATCAATACTAAACAATTGTACTTAGATTGTTTCCTAGGATTTCTTTCTAGGCTCTTCTTTGTACAAGCGAGTTTGCAATCAATTTTAGTGTTCTGTAATACCTATCTTTGATTTTTTTATGGCAAACACGATGGCGACTCTACTGGAGAAGTCCTTCTCTTCCGATGAGAAGTTGGTGATGCAATCTAACGCGTCCAAGCTCGGCTCTACACAACAGATGCTTGTGGTTCGTTTTGACCAGCAAGCCTTCAAAGAATTGCTCTCTAAAGGGAGCACCAGCCCGTCTCAGAAGCGAGCCAACCCAAAGAGGACTCGCAAGACGTCGGTGCACAAAACTGTTGCCCCCGACCAAGTTCTCGAAGAAGCTCCTTCTGCAATCCAAGACGATGACCAGAACTCTCCTATTGCTTTGTTTTCGACCGCAGAGGACCCCACTGTCCCCAAATCCAACAAAGAAAAACTCTTCGATGCTAAGTTTTTGGGGGCACAAGGAAAATCTATACGGACAAAGAAGAGGCCGTAGAGAGGAGATGGGCAGTCTGTCCATGCAATAGCCAACTCCGTCCGCAAGCAGACAACTCATGCGGCAGCCAACTCTGGCCGCAGACAGACAACTCATGCGGCAGTCAACACTGGCTGCAGGAAGATGATCTATGCGACAGTCAGCTCTAGCCGCAAGGAGATGGTCCATGCGACGACCAATCCTGGCCTCAGACAGGACATCTCATGTAGCCCTGTCGGAAGCTCTATGTTCGACCGCCTCTCATGCAGGCCCGATGCCATGCGGCCCACTTAGGCTATGGGATATATCAATCTGGACTCTTTTTACTATGCAACTTTGGGCGCTAAGTCAAAAAAGTCTAGGGCAGTGCGGGCCCAACTAGCCTAGTCAACTGTCCAAGTTGCTGACTGTCAGCGGGCCCCGTTGATTATTATACGGGCTCCTGATGGAAAGTTATATAGAACCACTCGCTCCGTCCAGTCCCCCTGGGCTAACGGACTGGGTGGGTCTTTAAAGTCTCCCTCTAAAGATCCAGAGAAAGTGCTTTTACTAGCCACGGATCAGGGAGCAAACATAATACCTTAGCACCCGTGCGCTCTGGATACCCGAGTTCACAAGTTTGGTGCAAAGTAGAGCAGCCTCCTACCGACTTACGTGACGTGATTACTCACAAACGCAAAATGGCAGCGTCGGCATACAATGAGTCCCTCTCGGGTGTCGTTGCACCTAAGTCATCATACACTGCCGCTGCGACAAATAAGCAGCACCTGAAGATCGACAGTCAGTTTTCCAGCGACTGCAGCAGCCAGCACCTGTCCGACAACAACTCAAAAAACAGGTACAATTACCAGGGGATGAGCAGTTTTCTGTGCCTCCTGTAATTCGACTCAAAAGGTTCCTCCAGGCAAGGGAGAAAAGAAGACAGGCTCTTCCAGCCCGGCCATCTCGGCCAGTATTGTATGGAGACCCTCATCTAAGGGGTTTCCATCGACAACCACAGGGGGTGTCTATTTAGGCACTCGATCCAAAAAAAGCTTCCGGCACCTGGGGGTGCACCTTCGGCCTCCTTGAGAGTAGATAAAGCCGGAGGTAGCAGTCCCCTCAATGTATGCGACAATCCGGTGTACCAAGAGCATGCATGGGGTAGAGGTCCTCCAGAACTGTGCAAAAGACTTGGACTTCCCTGAGGGCCACCACCCTCACCAAGACGATACGGCTTCCTGCGCAGGGGTAGCAACCCTTCCGAGTGTGACGAAGATGATATTCTGACTTTCCCTGACGATTTCTCAACACAAGGGTACGGCACCGAGAGTACCTTTGCCACAATCCCTTCCACCTCTACCCACATAAGGACAGACTTTATGGCCGACGATGATCATGAAGCACCTTTTGACTGACAACGGCTAGAAGTATTGGAAGCCATGCTCATGTCCTTGGTCAAGTTCGTAGATGAGATCAAAGCCGCATTGCCAACTCAACCAGCAAGGACGCCCGGACAAAGAAGCTTGGGACCCGAAATCAATACGGACTCCAACACGATCGCCCCTCCTTTGGGTGATGATCCCTTAGCAACATTCGTTCCTTCAGCTGCAGATGAAGCCAAGGAGGCAAGAAGGGAAGTCCAGGAGCTTCGAGCGATGTTCAATGCCCGAGACTCCTCTCAGGATCTCAGAATACGGCAGCCATATCCCGTTGCATGGAGAGACGTACATTTTCTACCTTGGTACAAGCCATTCCATATTGATTCCTATGATAGGAAGACCTCTGCTAGTCGGTACATGACTTACTTTGAAGTCAAAACCGACCACTTGCAGCATAGTGACGCCATCCTCACGCGATTATTCATCAGAGCATTGTAGGGGATCGCATTCGACTGGTACTGCAACCTTCCTAACAACTGCATTCACTCTTTTGACGGCTTCAAACACATGTACCTAGAAAGATTTTACGAAGTGGGGCATGAAGTAACGATCTCATCTCTCATGGACGTCGTTTAGGGAGAAAGAAAGCTAACGAGGAACTACATCGAGCGGTTCTGCCAAACCGCAAGGAGATTGTCCCAAGGCAATCTCGAGAGCTCCTTAATTGAAATCTGCCAAAAGAACGGCTCCCTGCAATTAGCCACTGGATGGGTGACAATCAGTTCAAGGATTGGACGACCTTCATCATAAGTGCTACCAATGTAGAAGCAAAACTGAAGAAGGCTCGCCAGCTGGGATTACACATCCCAAACGAAAAAGATAAGGGCAGACGTCCTGGTTCTACCTCCAGTAAATCAACAATGGCGCCACCACTAATCGGGACAATAAGGGCAAATAGGCCATGGCCACGGATGCGACTCAGAAGCCCGAACAGAAACAAACGGAAGGTCCGTGGCCCAAGATCAACTACTCATTTGAAGATAGTCATGTCAAACCTATCTTTGATATGCTCATGCAAGGGGGTAGGATCCAGCTCCCTCCACCTAGGTACGAGCCCCGAGTAGCAGAAATGGAGGACCCACCAAAGTATTGTCACTTCTACCGCTATGTCCATCATGCCTCATGATTGCTTCCAATTGAAGCAATACATTCAGAGTCTTATCGACTCCAAAGCTTTGTCGATAGACTTTGAAGAGGTTACCATGGCGACAAACTTGGTATCTATTCAGTTCGGCGACTTCCCTCCAACAAGCACTCCAGACGGGGTCATACTTGTCCCTCGGGCAACGATGGAGGTTATTAATCTTCCACCCGTCCGGAACCAGACATCTGGGCTTGTACCTCTCACAACCTCGCAAAGAGAAATCATGTGGGTGCATCTAGACTTAGTGCCTGAAGTTACCCCGGGGGTGTCATTTCCTACCAGCAAGAAAAAGGGCAGGAAGTCTAGATCCTGCCATACAATTTCAGCCGAGGCTGAGGAAGCTGCAACCATTGTTACCCGTCTGGAGCACAAGTCCAGCCCGCACGGGATAGTTCAGCTGAAGATCCTCAGCCAGCAATATTGCCTCCCTCTGATGTTCCAAGGCCATCTCAGCCTCCACTGGCGGATAAGTCCAAGACAAAGGAAACCCGCTTCGACAGGCCACTCCACAATGATACACCTCAGGGACTGGAGAGACCTTACAACTTCGACATATTAGCACAATTGGCTAATATGCCAGCTAAGTTGTCGTTATAACGAGCTTCTATGGCTCTCCAAGTATCTTCGTGTCGCATTAAGCGAAGCACTCCAAAATGCTGACGTCTACTTAGCCCAGGTCAAGCCTCCAAGGGAAGACCCACAAGCAGATCTACAGGGCAGCGATAGCACAAATGCAATGCCCAACATCATATTCACTCTGCAGGACATGTTGATCAAGTCCAATTTGCATGATCGCCCCTTATACTACACTGGATACATAGGCGAAGTCAAGGTGGATCGGATGCATATCGATCCTGGCTCGTCAATAAGCTTCATCCTAAAAACCTTGCTCTAACTCCTTGGCATCCCTATTCATCGGCTAGCAGCAACCAACACTGCCATCAGCGGTTTTAACTCGGAAAAAAACTATCCCATATGGAAGATCTGGTTGAAGTGCCAGATTGGTGACTTGAAGACGGAAGTTACCTGCTACGTCATAGAGGTAGACATACCCTACAACATCCTCTTGGAGCGTCAGTGGATACATGACTATATGATCGTGCTGTCCACCCTCCACCAGTGCTTTAAGTATGTCAATAGACACGGCTTCGTGAGGACCAAATTCGCCAACATCGATCCCTTCAAAGGGATTGAGTCTTATTATTCTTCGAAGGCTTGTTTATATGAAGAATCTAAGAAATACATCACTAACAAACTGGAGACCATCACAGGGCCAGAGGAACCCTTGATAATTCATCTCCAGACGCGTAAATCAGACAAAGCCGTACCCCTTGTCGCAATCGCGCAAGAAGAGGTGCCTGGTTCTCTCGTTCAAGCTGAGCAGTCGGAACCAATGGTCATCCGATTCCCAAAGTCAAGAGCTAAAGCCCATTATAGGGCCGATGGTGATCCAATTGTCAAAATCCATTCGAAGACAATCGGAAGGCACAAAATCCCTTACCGAGCCAATTGTTACCCGTCTTCCCAGGACGAGCCGACAACTGAATGCCGTTCCGACGTACTCAGGCAAGCAAATATTTCAAGTTCAACCCTTGATGGTCAAGTTGCCCAAGACGGTATCCCAACCTTTGGGATCGGTGGGGGTAGCCAAAGAGGACATAGAACTCGTCGAATACCTGGTGGCACAGACGGATAGTCCTTCTCCTGATGATGTAATCTCCATCGATAGAGTTCCTTATCTCATCAATAAGAGGTTGCCGATTAAAAAAAAATACTACCTAGAGTGTCGAGTTATGTACATCAGGTACCCCTAAACTTACACTCTGTTCTTCTCCCCAAAGGGGACTCGTATTGCATCTCTACGGGTGACAAGTCATATATATTGATACCTCTGAACTTTTGCTTTGATGTTTCGACTACCATATATCACGCCCATATCACCCCTGTTGGGTTCTATCGTAAAATTTATTATTCGCACCACCAGTACGTAGAAGGTTAATAGGTACATAAAAACTTATCCTAATCTATTGCTCGCACCATTAGTGCACAAAAAGGGTAATAGGTTCACAAAATTCCCCCGACAAGGAAAATAACCACGTCCATATTACCTCTGAGTTGTTTTCCCATCCATACTGACAAATCATCCAATACATAGAACTACCATGTTGATAACACCTCTGAGTTTTCTGTGTATCCCTAATTGGCCTACTCCTACCATGTCCTCATTACCTCTGAGTAGGGAGGCTCTACTTCAGACCCATATTTACCACGTCCTTATTGCCTCTGAGTAAATATGTCGGTCTTCTCTCCCCTTGTTATCAGTACTCACATCTCCAGTACACAAAAATGGTAATAAGTCCACAAAAATTATCCTAATCTATTACTCGCACCATCGGTGTATCAAAGAGTAGTAGGTCCACAAAATATCTTTCAAATCTATTTGCTCGTATTTTCAAAGATGTACCAAAGAGAAATAGGTCCACAAAAAGTCCCTCTAGGGGATATCCTTCATCAAAATGCTATTACAAGCTCCTCAGGGCATAGTGAATGTATTCTGCTCCATCAAAAAAAGGAAAGAAAAGCAAAGTCCACTACTCATCAGCAACACACAACTTGCTAAGAATGCCCTCCAGCCGTGCAGTTGAGCGCTCAATTCTCAGCTTGACTCGACGTTCAGCTTCCTGGGATAACTTTTCGACGTCCTCCAGATGTGCATGAGCCTGCCAGTTTTCTTCTAATTTCTTCAGTGCTCCCTCAAAAGCAGCAGAGGCTCGTGTGACTTCATCAGTCTCCTTCCATATCTTCTCACTCTCCTGACGAGTGGCTTGGAGCTCAGTCCCCAGAGATGTTAGCCTAGCCTGGAGCTGGAGGAGCTGCTCGTTAGTTTCGGTCATAGCACGAGTAATGGTCTCCTCACGAGTCAAAAAAATCTTTTCCTCCCGGCTCAGCTTGTCATACTTGAGGGACAGCTCCTGGAGTTCCTTCTCCAAGGCGGGCTTGGTCGTCTCTTGAACAACCTTCACCTTTTCCACGGCTCGTACAAGGAAATCACGCTCCTGCTCCACCATGGCAGACACATCGACTTGTCGCAGTTTCTGTAACTGAATTAGGCACTGATTGGCCTCTGCCAGCTTGTGCTCCTGCTGGACGGCCACCCCTTCTTCACCCGGAAGCATCTTCAGCAGAGCAATCTGGCCTTGAACGTAGTGGTGAGCCATGGCAAATGGCGTCCCTCTCCTTAAAATAGCCTCGACCCCCCATTTCAAGTGACGATAAAAGCTCTCGACTATGTCCCTAGACGATTCGTCCAAATTCTCCAGAGAGGACGGTGTCGAAGGGATAGCACCTAAGGAAGTTGAAGACATCTGGGAAGGAGTCACACTTGAGCTTGATGATCCTGTCAAAAGGGAAAGAAATTCTGAGCAATGAGACTCCTATACAGCAGTGATCTTCTCTTCCGTAACCCGAAGAAGCTGAAGACTAGATAGAGCGGTGAGTTCAGTCTCCGGGGAAGAGACGGCTTCAATCAACCCCGCACAAACCGATACGGGTATAGGAACCACTGCCTCTGCCATTGGTGGTATAAGGGGCTCTGAACTCAGCTCAGCATGGTTCTTTTCGATTTGAAGAAAGGGAGGTCCATTTCTTCTCTTCGGCAGGAGGTCTGCCCCGACGTCGTCCGCTATCCCCTCCTCCGCGGTCATATCTACTATCGTTAACAGAGAGGCAGGGCCTGTAGGTCCAGAACAACCAACAACTAGCTTGACACGAAGGATATAAAGAAGGAGCGAATGAACCTCCTCGTCGGTAAGAATATAACATAGCTTACAAGGGAAAGGTGGTGGAGTCCGCAACTCGCTCTGGACGGTCATGATTTCTCCCACTGCCCCCATATCCTTCTCTACAGCAATATCTGAATCACCTACATCTGTCACTCCAGCCCCGGTCAATCCAAAAGAAGATAAAGCTGGGTCGGTTGCGACCAATCGTGACCCTCCAGCCTCGATATTTGATTCTGTAAGACTAGCGCCTTCTTCGACCAGGGTGCCCATAACTGGAGAAGTCTCGAAAGTACCGGGCTCCCAAGGGTTTATGTCTTCAAAAGCCTACACGAAAGAAAGAGAGAGAAACAATAAGATAAACTACCTGAAGTAACATGGTAGTCGGCCGAAATGAATCTTACCTCCGCGAGGGTTTCGACATCACTGCCCTCTCCCGCAGGATCAGAACCTCGATTCTTAAACGCGATCCATTTTTAAGAACGAGGCCAATTAGCAACAGAGGGTCCGCACTTACTTCACTTAGGCGAAGGGCTCAGCACAGGGGAAGGCAAGTGTGTCACTAGAGTATCTGCAGGAGGCAACAGATCGTTGTGCTCATCCTCCTCTTCGGTATCAGTAGAATCAGAATCAGAGATTGCAATGGCCTTCGTCTTCCCTGCCCTCTTCCTCTTTTTGGACTCCTTGCGCTTTTTCGACAACTTAGTACCGGTTATAAAACTTGTACTCACATCAAAATTGTGGGGAGGCTCATTCACGAAGACGTGGTAGAGGGCTGCCATATATGAGATGCATACTAAACCCCTGGTATCAGGAAGAGAGAAGATGGTCTGGGTACAGATAGCACTGTAATAATGCCAGGCCCGAATGCCATCTAAGATGCTGCCATCGTAACCTAAACAGGGACTTGGGTTATCTAAAAATAATTGACAATACCCAAATTGTCTAGAGAACCGGCTGGACAAATAAGGTTCCAAGAAGGCAACGTTACGGTTGCGGTGCACCAGATACGCAGGACGAATATTCTGTAACCAGCGGAACATCTTCTCGGATAAAACCTGGGGCGCGGTAATGCCATCAAGATGAAGACGCCACATTTCCTCATCAATAAAAGGCGGGGACCGACACAAAGAAGGAATAGTTGTCCACCCGTGCGAGCATAACACGGCATTCGAACATGGTCAATGGGGTCTATGGCATATCATGATATTGATAAATGAATGCATCGTGAATCGTCGCGTTCCCCTCAGGGCCAGGTCGTATCAGAGAAGGGCAGTACATTAACAGCCACCCCATCAGATAATGATAGGGTAGCTCAATTCGGTAGAAATTCTTTGTAACATCATGAGCTACGGTTCTGGTCGTAAAGATACGAAGACCCCGATGGATATTGCACACCATGGCTGGGAGTAGTGCTAGCTTGCCTCTGAAAACTAACTTGACAGCAGGGAGGATCAGGTTGCGGCTGATTCTCTCAATCGAGCCTGCACCCCCCGAGACTACACAAATCCTCAGCCATATCATCAGAAATCCAGCCAAGATGGCTTTATGGGACAAGGGTTGGGTATCTTGATAGAAGTAGCTGAACATGTCAGACTGGCTTCCGAATCTGTCACCAGAAGCTTTGGTTCTCTTGGCACTTTGCACCTAAGCGTCCACTCCCGTATGAGTCTGAGGGATCCGAGGGATGACCCGGCCCGAGGCGCCAAGGTCAAACAAGTAACTAACCCAGGCCTTGGTATGAGTAAGGTTCTCCTCATAACGTTCATCCTTCTTCTTTGACATTTGTTGACAAGTGCTACGATAACATAACACCTTCCGGTAAACGGCAAGGAACCCGGAAAACCGCCGCTCTAATTCCTCAAACTCCTTATTTGTAGGAGTATACTCTTCATAAACTTCATCCCCCCAAGGCAACTTGGAGACGTCATGCATCTCGTGAAGGGTGAGCCCCATCTCCCCAGCACGTGTATAAAAGGTCCCCGTACAACAATTGTACATCTCGAAGAGCGCTATGAACAGCTTTGCGTTCATAAGGAGGCCATAGCAAGTACCCCTTATGACGTAGTAGAGGCCGAGCTGTTGTAAAATATCCCCATAAGTCGACAGGATCCAGAGCATCAAGTTGACCCATGGAGGGGAACGATACATCCAATTCTGCAGCGACAGTCTACCCGTAGGATACGATCCTTTACGGGCAATCTGGTTCAGTAAGGTGTCGGCCTCAGAGAGTCGATTATTGGGCCTCAGGTCGTTTATAAAACTACCAGGGGCTAGCCCGACGACAGAACAACTGACCGACTCCCTGGTCGCGACCGCTGACCGCACTCGTCTATTATAATAGATATTGTCTACGAAGACGGCTTGCCAGTCCTGAGTAATGGGGTTCGCCATTTGCCATTCGATAGGCACCATATTGAAACTTGGCAGAGAGAAGTGGCGTTCCATCTGAGGAAGATGAATCGGTAGCTCATTGGAAAGAAAATCCCAATTCTCAAAAAGCTCTAGGACACGAGGATTCAAGATAACTATAGCATCTCCGAACAAGAATGAAGGCTTCAGATGAATGCCCCCTAGCTTCCCGAAATTCATCATACTGAATAAGTAAAAAAATGATTGGTTCCTGATCTCCCTTAACCTATCTTCAGGCTGAATTCGGGTAATCTGAGTCGACACATGTTCGACTATTTGCTCAAATCTCACACCCAACACAGATTGAGCATATCCTATCAAGAGTTCTTCCGATGGAGCTAGGGGCAAGTTCACTGCAAAAGATAGAGAAGAAGTAAAAGTTAGAAGTTCATCCCTTCAACCATGCGATCTAGCTAAGACCTATGTGGCATAGCGGCTTAAAGAATATGAGGCACATACGGTTAGGTCATACGTTCAGGTGGTACAGTCGGGGGACACTTAGACCGCTAAATCAAAAAAGGTGCTCATACAGCTCAATCATAAGGCTCTCATGAGGTACTTATGCGGCTCAGTCACAAAGTATTCATGTAACTCAGTAATGAGGCACTTATGTGGCTTGGACTCGAAGTGCTCCTGCGGCTCGAGATATGAAACACCCATGCAGCTCAATCAGAAGACACTTATGCGGCACAACTATGTAGTGTTTATGCAGATCAGTCCTGGGTCATTTATGCAGCGCTTATACGACTCAGCTTATACAACCCTATCATACAGAGCACATGTGGTCCAACTGAGATAGGACACGCATCAACCAAGCTTATTGCACATAAAAGGATATAGCACGGGCCTGCGCATAAAAACATACGACATGGCCATCATCTTCCCACTGTCTTTACCTTTGATGGGAGGGTGTACGTCAGAATGAATGGAAAGGGAGTCCGCTGCTCTCGACGGAGAAGCAAGCCCCTTTCCTTTGGCCCAGTCGACTTGGAAGCTTTTGGAGCCATTAAAGACATGAAGACAAAAAGACAAAGATGAAGAGAAGAAGGTAAAAAGAAAGTTTTCTCTTCAAATAACCCATATTTATAGGGTTTCCAAGAAGAGTGTCGCTTCGATTCTCGAGATCATTAAAGATAATGATGACGTTTAGAGATTTTATCCCTAGTACCCGTCGACTTTATCTCAGAAAGAGAACCTAAATCCAAAATTGAATCAGGAAAATTAAATGCAGCAGAGGCAGCTGGCAGGCTCTCTACGGCTCAAAGTGCCCCTGCGGCTTAGGATTTTCATGCGACTCTTTGCAGTTCGAAAAAACTTTCTGCAAATTGAAGACTCCCTGTGACTTGACAGATTTTTCATGCTTCTTATTCAAAGTATTCCAAATTTGTAATTTGAAAACTTTAAAGGGGGTCTTATAGAAGCAAAAAAAATATAGGGTTCATACGGATTATAAATTGCCGCATAGGTACTTTGGGCCAAACAGGTCTGCATGAAGGAAAGTCGCATGACTGGTTTAATGACATATGCGGCCCATCGACAAATAGCTGCAGAAGGAAGATATGCGGCCAAGAGGAGCAGTTCGATTGATAAAGCTAACAAGTCCTGACAAAAATGACAGTTCTGATACTTCGACAAAAAAAGATAAGATGTGAGACGTCGCCCAAAAGCAGGGTTCGTACATCTTCATGCGGCCAGAAGAGTGTCATCTAAGCCATATGAACCTTATGTGGCTCAGACTTATACGTCACCAAAATCTCCAAACTTCATGCAGCCAAGAGTAACTATGATTCAAACCGCATGAGCTTTATGTGGCCAAAATACAGATCGAAGACTGAGAAAACTATGCAGCTCCTCGCAACAGGACACGTGACAATCTGACCAAGTCCCTAACTACACAGATTTGCTGCAATAAAATCTCAACAAATCGACAGATGGCAGCCAAAGAGCGGGTCTTCACGTGCTAATCAACCACGTGGCTGCAGGCTATCTATGCGGTCCAACATACATTTTATTATAAATAGCGGGGCGCCACTACCTTGCAAAAGGCTGGCAACCTTCAAGAAAAAAGCAATTTCTTCACGAGCTAGAGACTGCGTCAGATAGTCCACGGAGTAAGGCAGAGTTGATAGCACTTTCCCGAGCCACCACCGTCACCCCTGTTTGCCATTGATTATAAAAGAATAGAACAGTTTTATGGGAGGACTGAACTTTTAATTCACAATACAAACACGCTCGTACAAAGAGAGCCTAGGAACAAAACCTAGGAAATGCAATCTAAGTACAATTGTTTAGTTTTTTCTGGAGGGTGACGGTAGAGGCTCGGGAGATGTCAACTCTGCCTTACTCTTTGGACGATCGGACGTAGCTTCTGCTCTGGCCAGGAAATGCTCTCCGTGTGTGTAGGGTTGCTAGTCTCTATGCTCGGGCTCCGTGTGTTTTTTTCTTTCTCTGTGTTGCAAAGGAATAGCACCTTGCTATTTATAGAACTTTGTGATGAGTGGGGTGTGCAATAACTGCGCCTTAAAAAGTAGACGGTTGGGGATTGGTTAAGATTAACCTTGATCTGTTTGTTGGAAATCAATCTGGGCTGTTGTGTTGGTTGCAATAAATCTGTATTGTTATGATTTGTTGTCTGCAATAAATTCGAGTGGATAAGTCATAGTCAATCTTCTGTCACGTGTTCCAACTGCCATTTATGCTGTGAGCCGCATGAACGGGGCGTCCTGGCAGTGCCGCATGAGTGTGGTCTGCTAATTAAGCCGTATGAGGGCGGCCTCACAACCAAGCTGCATGAGGGTGGCCCCCAACTGAACCGCATAAGAGTGGCCTCACAACTGAGTCGCATAAGGGTGGCCTCACAACTGAGCCGCATGAGGATGGCCTCACAACTGAGCCGCATGAGGATGGCCTCACACTGAACCGCATAAGGGTGGCCACCACAACCGAGCCGCATAAGGGTGACCCCCAACTGAGCCGCATGAGGGTGGCCTCACATCTGAACCGCATATGGGTTGCCCCCACAACTGGGCCGCATGAGGGTGGCCTCATGTCAGAGCCGCATGGAAGTCTTTGAAGCGATCCGCATAACGAGCTTTGGAATTGGTGGATCGTGCCAGCTATAAAGATTTTTTTCGTCTCTCTAGGATCACGTCATTATGTCAGAGTCATCATTTTACCTTTATGTCAGAGCCGTCAATCCTTTGTGTTAGAGCTGCCGTATTGCGTCAGAGCATTTAATGAGCCAGCGGCACAGAGTAGTTATGGCCAGCTGTAAAGGCCTATTTTTGAACCGCATAGGACCACATGGCTTTTCTCGAGCTGCATGGAGCTATCGGGGACTTTCGAGCCGCATGAAGCTCTATGGGACTTTTGAGCCGCATGAAGCTCTAAAGGATTTTTGAGCCGCATGAAGCTCTAAGATATTCTTGAACCGCATGAGACTCCCTCTGTTTGAGCCGTATGGACTTTCCTATTCTTTTCCATGCTTCTACAAGACCCCCTTCAAAGTTTTTAATTTGTAAAATTGAAATACTTTGAATAAGAAGCATGGCTATGTCCGCATAAGCTCTTCTTATCGCATAGACTCCTCTGGCAGCATAGGATGTTCTGGCCGCATGGACTATTCTGGCCGCATGGACTGCTCTGGCCGCATGGACTGTTCTGGTCGTATAGTGGTCCCGTGCCTCGTAGGCGTCTTATTTAATTGCCTTTGATTTGCTTTGATTTAAAGCCATCTTTTAGGATAGGATCCCAAGAGTCAGGTTTAAATATTTAGAATTGTCTTGATGATTACGAGTAATCTTTTGCATGCGGGGGATAGAAATCCAAGAGTCGGCCTTATCTTCTAGGCAACGTAATACGAAGCGTCCATCGATTCATACGCCCATCGATTCACACGCCCCTCGTCAGCCTATAAATACGAGTACTTTTGGAAGAGAGAGACTCTTTACTTTCTTTTCTTTTCAACTTTTCTTGCCCTTAGTTGCCGTCTTCTCTTACTTCTCTGATCATCAATGGCTCCCAAAGCTTCCTCTAGCGATGCGGCGAAGGGTAAGGGAGCGGCTTCCTCATCGACTGAGGCGCCCACAGTTCATCCCGACGTTCAAACCCGCCATCGATGGTAAGGATATTGGGAGAAATTGTATGAACTCAAAACCCTAACCATTATGGCTACGTCGCATATTTTATGCGCGGGCCTTCTTCGTCTTTATTGAACTGTTCAAGTTCATTGTGATGAATCCGCATACTGTGCTGCATGGTGCCGCATGTACATCTCATGTCCGAGCCGCATAAGTACTTTGTAAACTAGGCCACATGAGGCCCTACCAAATCAGAGCCATATAAGCTCTTTTAAACTGGGCCGCATGAGCAACCGCTAAACAGAGCCGCATAAGCTCACTTGAACTGTGTCGTATGAAGTTCCAACAAAACAGGACCGCATAAGCCCCCTCGAACTGTGCCGCATGAGATCCCACCAAATCAGAGCCGCATAAGCTCTTTTAAACTGGGCCGCATAAGCTCCCTATAAGCAGAGCCGCGTAAGCTCACTTGAACTGGGCCGCATGAAATCCTACTAAACAGAGCCGCATAAGCTCATCTGAACTCGGCCGCATGAGGCCCCGTTAAACAGAGCCGCATAAGCTCACTTGAACTGGGCCGCATGAGCACCCGCTAAACAGAGCTGCATAAGCTCATTTGAACTGGGCCGCATGGGCCCCCCCCCCCAAAATAGAGCTGTATAAACTCCATTAAATTGAGCCGCATAAAGACCCGCCTGATCAGAGTCGCATAAGCCCGAAAACACTAAGCAATTCTCCCTGGCCATCTTCTAACTTGTTTCTTTTGTCCTTTTTTCAGTGAATTTGCCCGTCAATCCTGCGGGAGAACCTTTGGTAGGTCGCGCCCAATCTGCTGTGGGCTATAGGTTCGACCATATAGTCGAGTATGTGGTGAATCGGCTTCCAAAAGACGAACCTGTGGAGAGGCTGAGAGACATTAAAAACCAGTCCTTCTTCTTTATCTCGGGGATGATGAACTCAAGGTTGCTGGGGGGCAAACACCTGAAGCCTGCGTTCCTCTTCGGGATGCCTTAACTGTAAAGAACTCCCAAGTTCTAGATATATCTGAGAGTTGGAATTTTACTTCTGACGGGATGGAGATCCATATTCCTCTAATGGAGCGTCACTTTCCACTGTCGTGGTTCAACATTCTGCCGATGGACAGAAAGATGGAGGATTCCTTGACTCCGTGCCGGTCTGGGATGTTGTGTGCAATATTCATTATAACAATAACTTGGGGTCAGTATATGCGGCAAGGTACCGGTCAGCCGCTACGTGATGGGGTTGGCCCCGGGCAATTTCTTGAATGTGCTGGGTCCCAACTTCAAGTTCTCCCAAGCTGACACTTTCATGAACCAGCTTGCTCGGAAGGGTCATATCCCACTGGCCGGTTGTCGCTAACCGAGTTGGGTACACCCCATCCCTCGTGGACCAACCTGTCTATGTGGATTGTGCGGACATACGAGACTCTCCTGCACGAGATTGGTCTCTACCATGCTATTCGGGGTACCAGCTACGGCTTGCCCATAAACAAGAAATTGTTCATGGCTTTGCTGGAGATGTACAACTGCCATACGGGGACCTTTTTTACACCCGTAAGGGAGATGGGGCTTGCTCTCCACGAGATGCATGACGTCTCCAAGCTGCCTTGGGGAAATGAAGTCTTTGAAGTGTACACTCCCACAAATAAAGAATTTGAGGAGTTGGAGTAGAGGTTCCCGGGCTTCATTGTCGTATACCGAGAATTGCTGTGTCATCACAGCACGTGCCAGCAGATGTCGAAGAAAAAGAACGACAGCTCAAAAGGGAACCTTCCTCACATAAAAGCCTGGCTCACTTACCTTTTTAAGCTTGGTGCCTCAGGTCGGGTTTTCTCCCCGAAGTCCTCGAACTCGGGAGGAGGTGCAGGACCGTGTGTCTACCACCAAGAGGGCAACAACCACCGGTGACAGGTTCGGGAGTCAATCTGACTATTTGCTTATTTTTATCAAGACACTCAGCAGTTGTTCGAGAAGGCTCTTCTGGCAGAATTCCTGATGGTGTGGCTACGGAATTGCGTAGTCTCAGGAGGGACTGGTTCTATTGAGAGAATCAGCCATAATTTTTATCCTTTCTGTTGTGAAGCTGATCTTCGGGGTCAGACTATCTCTTCTTTCGGCCATGGTGTGCAGCATACATCGTGGCCTTCGCCCTTTCACGTCCCAGTTCATCGCTCGTAACACGATGAAGGACTTTGAACGCATTGAGCTGCCATATCATTATTTGATGGGGTGGCTGTTGATGCATTGTCGGTCTTTGATGAGGCCTGGCCCCGAAGATGGTGTAACTGCTAATGATGCTTTCATCTTCCAGTATCGTCGCATGCCTTGGGATTGCGAGACTATACGCGCCTGTCGGATGGCGCCGGCGAGAGTGGACAAATACACTTTTTTGTATATGTTCCTCAATTCATTGCTGAAGAAGTGAGGGCCGTACATCTTGATGGTATTGGGCCTTGCCACTTCTTATCTGAAAAGATGCTCCTTTGGTTGCAAACAATCGTCCTTCCCACCTGGTATACCGCAACCGCAACACTGTCTACTTGGAGCCTTACTTGTCCAGTAGGTTCTCCCGACAGTTTGGATATAGTCAGCTATTCTTGGACAGTCCCAGCTCTTGCCTGGGCTTTCAAGGTAGCATCCTTGATGGCATCAGGGCCTGGCACTATTATAACACGGTTCACACCCGTACCAGCTTCTCAGTTCCTGATGCTGGGGAGTCAGGGGAGATCTTGTATTTGGTGGCTCTTTACCATGTCATGGCGAACAAGCCTCCTGTTGATTGTGACCCGAGTACCAGCTTTATTGTTGGTACCGGCTTGGAGGAGAAGCCCAAGGAGTCCAAGGCGAAGAAGAAGAGGAAGAACACGGTTGCTGTGTCAGACTCAGAGTCTGTCCCCGCGGACGAAGAGGATGACGAGCATGATCCCGATAACTCTCTTCCTCCCGCAGAAGATGTGGTGGTGGATCAGCCGCCTGTTGTGCCTAGTCCTTCATGCAAGTGAAGTAGGCATGAGTCCGCTGATAGAGGCATAACTTACTCCGTGAAATGGGCTACGGTTAAGCCTCGCGAGTTGCTCATTAAGGAGAGGCAAGGATGTTGACGCCGTTTCGGAGGTGAATTGAATTACAACCATCTTCTTCTTTAGCTCTTCTTTTTCCTGAACTATGACCTAATCATTTTTCTTTTCTCTCTAGGCGCCAGAAGCAGGGGACTTTCCGGAGCCGGCTGCTGCCTCTGCGGTCGACCCGGCTCTAACTACTCTAATTAGAGATATGAGTGCCGAGATTCTTGTCGCCGGGATTCTCCCAATGACGGCTGAGGTTCCTCCAGTTGTTGACGTCCCAACCCAGGGCGACGTGGGCTTTGCTGAACCCGTCCCCGAGACCGCTGAACTTCAGCCAGGTGACGCTGACCTATTTGTATCTCCTTCTGGGGCGGCTGGGGCAGATGAGCCAGCTGCCTTTGGATCGGATGTTGCTGGCGAAGAGGCTACGATGGCTGAGAGTGAACCTCGGCCCCAGCAACTCTTCCCTGGTAAGCTAAGTTAAATTTTGACCAGTGAGGAGGTTCATTTGCTCTATCATCAAATCCTTCGTGTTAAGGTGATTGATGATTGCTTCGGACATACAGGTCCTGCTCCTTCACTGCCAACGACGAACATTATCGAGGGAGAGTTCGCCCGAGAGGATCTGGTGGAAGAGAATATGCCTCCTCCTCCTCCAGCTTACATTGAAGGGCCTCCTGCTGGATCGAGTTCAGGAGAGGAAGCGGCAGAAATGCCGGAGCTGGGAGAACTGGTCCCTGCACCCTCCTCTGTTCATGTGGCTTCGGAGGTCGACCTTTTTGCCCTGTCGAGTCTCCAGATCCTTCGGGCTACGGAAGAGGAATTGGCTGCTATTCAAGCGTCTTTTTTCGAAACTTGTTTCCCTTGTGGCAGGGGCATCAAGTTCCGGTGCATCTTCTTCGACACTGCTACTCTTCCTCTTACGCCATCTTCTTCAGAAGTCCTGGATGAATCGTCAAAGGATGTGGTTGACAGTTTCTACCGCCACCTAAAGTGAGGGGTTGAGGCTGCCGTAGAGAGGGAAGACTTCTTTTGCTTTGGCCCATCAATGCGCCCGTAGCCAAATTGAACTCCTTAGAACCCTCCCCGATGGGGCAGGGATAGTTGAGCTCCTGGAGCCCAAATTGCTAGAGGCGGATCAACTTGTGGCCCAGTTTCAAGTACTGTGGCAAGTTGATTTGTCTTCAGAAATAGATCAAGAGCGGGCCTTCCTCATCACTGCCATGGAGAAGGTAAGGGCTGCACGAGAAGCGTCCAAGCCGATTATAATAAAGGACCTCCGCGATCTCTCTCTGCAGTATGATCAGTTGAGCCACAGGGGAGAGGATTGTATTGCTCGGGAAGCGGCAGCCTCTCGCGGGATAATCAACACGAGGGAGCAGATCCTCGAGCTCCAGAGGAAATTGGCTTTCTTGGAATCTGAGCTCGAGGCCTCCCGCACGGATAAGGAGCTAATTGTTCAGGAGGCCGACAAAGTTACCCGAACTTCTGCTGGCTTGGAGCGTGCTCTGAAGAGGCTTGAAGATGGCTGGCAGGCACACGCGCATCTGGAGGATGCAGAGCGGTTGACTTAGGAGGCCGAGTGCCGGGCCAAGAAGCAGTTTTAGCGGTCGACGGCCGTACTGAGGACCGTCTGAGAGAATTATGCGTCGTCGAACCATAGTCGGCCTTTTTTTCCTTTCTTTTTTTGTTATTTTCCTTCATTTTGATAGGGACGCGGTCCCCGAACATATACTTTTGTTTTTAATAAATAACTATGATTACACCATCTATCATCTATTATGCTTGTACCGTATTATGATGTTTGCCCTACAGGGGGACTTTTTGTAGACCTATAACCCTTGGCATACCTTGGTTTTAGGTATGGATAATAAGTTTGATAGAGATACCTAGAACGATTTTGCGGTGAGACATAGAAGTTCTTGGTATTGGGCGAAAGAATGCCATGGAACAGCTGGGCTCCAAAGGCATGTGATAATGGGAAAAGAGTCGCATGCACTATTGGGCGAAAGAATGCCTGGATTGCTTGTGAATCGACTCCTCATTCCCATGACGAAAGCTATATCAGGCCTGGTGGCAGTAGTAGCATACATCAAACTCCCAATGACGCTAGCGTACTCCAATTGCCGGACGCTTTCCTTCGAGTTTGGCTCCAGCTTCTGATCACTTCGGTATGGCATATTAATTATAGGAAGATCATGGTACCCGTATCGAGTGAGCATTTTCTCAATGTAATGAGATTGTGACATTGCTAATCCAGTATCTGTCCGGATGATCTTGAGTCCCAAGATAACATCAGCATCCCCCAAGTCCTTCATACTGAACTTTGTCGAGAGGAACTTCTTCGTCTCAGTGACACAGCTTAAATCCGTACCTAGGATTAGCATGTCGTCCACGTATAGACAAACAATGACTCCTCTTTCGTCAACAAATTTAGTATCGACACACTTGTTGTCTGTTTTGCTGACACTGTAGCCATTTGATCTTATAACTTTGTCAAACTTCTCATACCACATTTTGGGAGCTTGCTTTAAGCCGTATAGAGATTTTACCAACTTGCAGACTTTGTCTTCTAGGACTCTGACGACAAATCCTTCTAGCTGTTGCATATAAATCTCCTCGGTCAGCTCGCCATTCAGGAATGCTGTTTTCACATCCATCTGATGTATCACCAGTTTGTGTATTACCGCAAGGGCAATAAACAATCTAATGGTTGTCATCCGTGCTACTGGAGCATATGTGTCAAAGTAGTCGATCCCCTGCTTTTGAGAAAACCCATTGGCCACTAGCCTGGCCTTGAACTTGTCAATGGTTCAATCAGCTTTAATCTTCTTCTTGAAGATCCACTTGCATCCGATGGGTTTTGCTCCTTCGGGTAAATCAACTAACACCCATGTGTTATTAGAGGTAATTGAGTCAATTTCATTGTCTATTGCCTCCTTCCAGAAGATAATATCTCTGGTCTTCATCGCCTTATCATAGGTAAGCGGATCTGCTTCCACATGATAGGTGACGAAGTCATCTCCAAAGCTCTTCGGCCTCCTTGCTCGCTTCATCGACGGCTCAACGAGTTCTGGTTCAATTGTTGTTTCTCCACCAACTTCATCTTGGACTACTGGCTCATATGAGATCTCAGTCTTATTTTTACCTACATCATTCTCCGGAATGTCTGAAAGAATAATATTTTGTGTCTTGCAAACTTGTCTTCAAAATATTCAGTATTACGAGATTCGATGATATGATTTGACTAAATGTCAAGAAATCTCCGAGCATCACTATTCGATACTCTATACTCTAGAAGATCGCCATCGTAGTCCTTGTCCCCAGCTTCTGAATTTTCAGATCTGGGAGTTTCACATAAGCCAGACACCCCCACACTCGAATGACATTCAAGTTAGGTCTGACTTTGAACCAGAGTTCATGAGGAGTTATGTCAGAAGTTGCATATGGCACTCTATTCAGAATGAAAGTGACCGTTAATGCAGCTTCTCCCCAGTAGCATTTTGGAAGACCTTCAGATAGCAGCATTGAGTTCATCATTTCTATTAATGTTCGGTTCTTCCTCTCTGCTATATCGTTAGATTGAGGAGAATACAGAGCAGTAGTCTCGCAGAAGATTCTATGTTCTTTGCAGAACGATGCGAATTCATGAGACCGATATTCTTTGCCTCGATCACTTCTCAACCACTTGAGTTGTTGTCCAGTTTGCCTTTCAGCTTCGGCCCTGAACTCCTTGAACTTCTCGAAAGCATCGTCTTTAGATTTGAGCAAGTAGACGAATGTGTTCTTTGAGAAGTCATCGATGAAGGTTATAAAATACTTTATCCTGGCTTTTGTAGAGAATTGTTTGAAGTCACAGATATCGGAGTACACCAACTCCAGAAGATCTGTGCTTCGACTGACCCGATGAAAGGGTTTTCTTGTGATCTTCGTCTGAGCACATACTTCACACTTCTCTACCTTACCTCCACATTTGGAGATAAGTCCTAGAATAGACATTGTTTATCCTTTTATAATGAACATGTCCTAGCCTATTATTCCATAACTCAAGAGAATAATCAGAAAAAGCGACTGTATTAATTTTATTAGATTTTTACAAGCTGAATTTTAAACATTCCTTCGGTTTGATAAGCCTTTCCGAAGTATGTTTCCTTCTTGGGCATCACCATCTGACCAGCATTAATGACCATCCTCAAGCCTGTGTTGCTAAGCAGGCTCCCAGAGATCAGGTTCTTGGCAATCACCGGAACATGCTTCACTCCTTGGAGCGTCAGAGTGTTCCCGGAAGTGAGTTTCAGCTCCACAGTCCCGATCCCCAGAACTTCAGCTTGGGCCTGGTTCGCCATGACAACTTTTTCAGACGTTGGTTGGTACATGACAAACCATTCCTTGCCAGAACAGACATGGCACGTTACACCAGTGTCTATCCATCAGTCAGATTCAGCCCTCACAATTGTGACCTGAGCGATCATAGCAACAATATTAGAAACCAAAGAAACCTTACTAGGATCACTTTTCTCTGATTTTTTGGACTTGGATCTGCATTCACTCTTGTAGTGGCCTTTTTCGCCACAATTGAAGCAAGTCACCTGGGACTTGGACTTCTATTGCTTGAATGAAGGACCCTTCACTTTCAGATTAGTAGAATCCTTCTTTTTGTGATGAGAAGCCACCTGCTTCCCCTTGGGCTCTCTTGTCTGCACCATATTGGCCTTAGCCAACTGTTCGGACAGAGTGTCTATCTTCTGTTGAGAACACATCTCGTCCTCAATATGGATCTCTTGAAAGAGATCTTCCATGCTAATATCCAGCTTCTTCCGATGCATTCTTGCATAGAATGTACTCCATCCAACAGGAAGTTTAGAGACAATCCCTCCAACAATAAACTTGTCGACGAAAGGTATTTTCTCGTCTTCTAGCTTCTGGCGCAACTTCAAAAACTCTTTTACCTGAGGCAACATTGCCTTCTCGTCTTCGAAGAGCCACTTGTGGTACTTCTCGACGATGAAGATTTTCGATCTATTGTCGTTGTCTTCATACAGCTTTCCAAGGACTCCCAGATGTTCCTGATAGAAGTATTCTTGGAGTATGAATCTGCCAGGGAGTCCTCCATTGCATTCAGAATCAATAGCCTACAAAGACAATTATCCCTTCTCCATTTGGTCAGTTTGACTTGTGCAGCAGCAATGGCATCTGCTGTACCACCTTCTGGAGTCGTCGGTCCTTCTGAATCATTGGTTCAGCCTCGATCAACACATGATTGACGTCCTTTAGTTGAAGATTGAGGGTGATTTTTCTCTTCCAGATTTGAAAGTGTTCTCCGTCGAACTTCTCTAGTTTGTTAAAGCTGGTATCGAGGAGAGAGGCATGAGAGTTTTCTATTGTGCTGGGGTCTAGCTTTGAGATTGTTATTACCGGGGCACAATTTTTAATGGAAAATTGAGAGAATGAAACAGCTGTAAGAACAACGTTCCAACACAACGCTTCAAGGAAGGTGCGTAACAGAGATCCTAGGAGGATTCTGGAATATAAAAATCTAAAAAATTTTGTAAACGTAGCAAACGATAGTAGTACTTCTACTAATCGAAATGCTAAAGGCAGCAGCAAAGATGACTGGCAAAATATGGAAAAAGGTGGTGGCAAACTGGGTGTCAAGAACACTAGTGCTCAAAGCTAGATCTGCCCACACGGTCAGCTTCCAGGAACCAGCAAGTTCAAAAGAACTCTAGAACGCTCTGGTAATCTGCTCTAAGACGGATTTCTCAGAAAGACAAGGACAGAACTCCAGTTGAGCGAGGAGGAAAAAGGTGCACAGCAGCTCTCTCCTCTTTTTTTTCTGAAGTCTAAGAAGTATCTCGAGAGAAAAGAAAGGCTCTGAATATATAGCCACTGCTGTAACCGCCCAGATCCGAGATATGTGCAATGACTTGATGTCAGATTGTAATTTCAGGATCAGTTATCGCACGTTACGAATTAGTCAGAACATGGACATCCACAATCTGTGCGTGTTGTGCCAATAAAATGCCACATTACGCCTCATGAGCCCGAGCTCGAGCCCGAGTCCGAGTCCGAGTCCGAGTCAACGAGCGCAACTTAAGCACACTATGTGCCTAGCGACGATGTTGACGTGCTAAGTATGCCAACAAAATGCCACATTATGCGTCATGAGCCCGAGTCCGAGTCCGAGTCGCTAAGCCCCTATGGGCTTAGCTCCAATGGAAATTAATTTAACAAGAACAAAAAGCATGAATGCTTAACTTGAGCCTTATCCTTACCTCCTAGTAAAATCACCACATGGTTCCTTCCTTAGGGTCACCACCCCATGTGCATATCCCAACAACTTATACAAGTATATATGTTGAGATAACTCATGGTGCACTTTCCGTTTGGGACTAAACTTTACTAGGCATGTTGAGAGCAAACTCTCTTCATGTCAAGGAGCAAGAGCACCAACACTTCGTCCAAACTAGCAATACCCTCTCATGTGCCCAGGCTAGCCGTGCGGCGTCGGCAAGGAAACCCCCTCTCTACAGCTGTATACGCTCTCAAGGTCAACTTGCTTGCCCCATCTTCAATCTTCTTTCTCTTTATAGTTATACTCAGCTAAGACCCAACTCGTGTACGTATGCTAGTGTGGTAGAAGGTTTGTAAACAAATAGCAAATCAGTAGGGATAGGAAATAGCATTATGTGTATACATAGTGAGGCTCTGTATATGTGGATTTGGAAGAGTGGTATGCTTTGGTTTCTGAGGAATATACATGTGTTTTCAGTTTAGAGATTTATAATAAAAGAAATTCTTTTTCTGTTTTGCTGCATGGGAATAAAGTAGTAGGGATTAGTGGAGTTCCTATCATGGCTATGATCGAGTTACTCTGGATGATGAATAGTTGATGCATGGCTGGTATTGTATGGTAGAATAAGTTTTTTTTTCAAGAAAATGTGTAAGCTAAGCAATTGTGGATTATTAGGTTTTGTCCTCTTATTTGTAAACATAGTTGTTGTTGCCTTGAACCACAAAAAAAAATCAAGAAACCAGTATAGCTATATGTTTCATTCCCTTGCTAGATAAGTTGCAAGATAAGTGAGTAGGGAGTGTTTTACTTTTCAAATGTTCGAATACAATGGGAACAAGACCTAGGAAATAAAGTAGAGAGGAGAATTCATAAAAAGTTGATTATGAGTGTGATGATCTGGAAGAAGAAATGAGAAGTTAAGGGTATGTATGGGAAATTACTCTTCCTATTTCATCACTCATGATCGAAGGATCACATAATGCTGTTAAATGTAAAAAAAGGAACAGAAGGCGCGAGAGAGAATTAGGGGGACTGGGCTGGACTCACTATCATTTATGTGTAACATGTTAGAAATTCTTTAATAATACTTCATTTTAAATCTGCAATAAAAAAAAAATAATTAAATTGTTACCGGCCTCCGGGGAAGTCGTGCATGTATCACTGCCCTAAGAGTTAGCTCGGGTTTATGTGTAGACTGAATCCGAACGCCCTTGTGGTAAAATCCCTGCTCCAGCAGAATCTCTTTGTCGTACACGACTTGGAGAGAGTGACCCCGACTTAGCTCTGCCCAGAGCAACAATAAAAATAGCAGTGATCTTGAGAGGACGAGAATTTCAGAGAGGAAAATAATTTCTGTGTATTGGATGAAGGAAAGGGACATGAAATATATAGGCATTTCCAACGTAGGAGAATAAAAGAATATTCATGAGACATTAAAAGAACATTACAAAATATTTTCCAGCACATGGTTCATTGAACATGGACGAAATTTGAACAGTGAATGTTACGGAATTTAAAAGTTTGTAACAGTCAGAAATATTTGAAAAGAGCAAAAATCTTTTAGGGTCTCGGCCCGAACCAGAAGAGGAAATCGAATCGGCATTCGGCGCCCGCATATGTGGGCATGTACCCGCACCCATTATGCGCGTCGAACCGAACCGAGCCGAGCCGAACTGGGCTGGGCGACGGCGGTATCGCGTGCGCGTGGCCCATGGAGCTCCCACACACAACTTTTAATGAAGCAAAAGAGGGAGTGGTAATATATACACACAATCCTCCTCAGGCCAAACCGATGTGGGACTAAAAATATGATGAACTTGAGCTTTTGCTTACAAGGAGCATTAGCAGCCAATAATCCCCCCAAAAGGATAAGTTCCAAGATAATAAAAAGAAGGAGAAAGGACAAGAGTAAGAGAATTTCTTGGCAGTTTTATACTACGCAGAAATGAGATGGATTACAACCTTGAACCTCACATAGTGACTATTATCTTTGTCTGAAAAAGAGCTTGATGGACGCCTTGAATCAGTCTTCTTGAACCAGACTCAGAAAATAGGACACATAGTACGCTAGAGGTACTTGGGTCTATCGGGTGGCACGTTTGATTGGCCATGCGCACTTTTACACATTCATGAGAGTTGTCTAGGATCGCCCTGTCCTATAGTCACGGCCCTCACGACCTCTCATATAGGTAAGTCCTCAATGGTTGGGGATAGGAATCAACCCTGCATATCATGCTTGGACTTATTAAGAGTTTAAACTCACCCTATCCATATCACCAAAGGAACACTGTCACCATAGGGATGGGATATTAATGTACACATGTAAAGCCTCCTGGGCTTTTATTTTAAAGAGAATTTAATCTCAAGATCAGTGTTCCATAATAGTCACCAAGTCCAGCTTGTTCCTACCCATTGAACCGGCTTCTTGCGATCTCCAGTCAGACTCGGTTGGATTGCCACTGCTGGTGACTATACTATAGGCTTAACCCCATCCCCCTCGATGATTCTAGGATCAATGTCCTAGACAAACCCTTCGTCAAGTAGTCTGCAAGGTTCTTTTCTGACTTTATAGTCAAGAACCACATATTTGTCCAATAGGCTCTTTATTGACTTGAAGCGCAGCTGCAAGTGCCTGTTCATCTTATGTAGCACCCAGTTTCCCAAATGAGAGTAATTTTGAAATTTCGTGTTATAATTATTTTAATAATGATATTTAATTCATGATATGATTTTTGGTGATTTTAAATCATTTTAAAATTATTTAAATTAATGACTTGTGGTTTTGACGTTTTGCTAGTGAAACCCCAGAGACTGTTTGACCTAGAGCCTAACCATGTGATTATGATATTTTAATGTCATTTTCGGCCTAAGGAATTTTTGCATTTGACCTCTTTGAATTATTTTGATATTTTTTATTATTTATGATATTGTTTTGGGGTTATTTGAGTCGGGTTCGAATTTCAACTCAATCCGACTTGAAACGGGGACCCGGGGATAGTTTGACTCTAGTGGGATCCACACACTAGTTAGGCATGGCCCATGATATTAAATTTAGTCCACATGATAGAAATATTTTAGTTAGAGGTTAGACTAATTATTATGGATAAGGTTAGTGTGATTAGAGACTTTAGAATGACTAATTTAGCCCCAACCAATTATCCCTTTCCTAATACTCATAGAATAGGTTAGTGGGGGCATTTTGGACCTTACCATAATAGGACAAATAGCCCCATATGGCCAGCCACTTTGGGAGAGGATAGGCTCAAGTTTATTTCATTATTCTCATCCACACTCTCTCTCTTGTTCTTCTCCAAATTCCTAGAGAGCAATCCCTAGCAATTTCTCTACCAAATTCTTCCATTTCGCCACCAAATCTTCTTCTTTCCTTCTTCAATCTAGCCAAGGAGGAAGCTACCCAAGTTTGGGAGGATTCGGAGCTCGTTCGTGTCCTTTGGAATCTCTACGTGTCGGTGTCGCTCCGGGAAGCCTTTTCTTCGATTTGATCTACCGGAAGGTATAAATCCCTTCTCCTTTTCATTTCCTCATGCATATTGATCTATTTTGAACCCATAGGAATGACCCCCATGGTTGTATCTCTATTTGTGTCCATTTCGTGTCCATTTGGAGGTCATAGGAGTGTCCTTTGTGTTGTGGTTGTGTCCATGTGGGAAAATCCCAAATTTGGACACACTATGTGTTGTTGTTATGTA
>JANAVB010006111.1:0-10386 GCA_029216955.1 Iris pallida | reverse complement strand
GGATTGATGGTTCGAGGACGAAACTTTTTCCAAAAGAATTGCCCCGACCTGCAAGATGCCTTAAGATGGATTGATGGTTCGATGAAGCCTTGTTGGTCTTAGAAATATTCAGAAGGATCGCTTGGAAGGCTACGCGATCGAGGCAGGAATAGTCCTATGAATGTGAGTAGTGTTGAACCCTGCAAAGATCCTTTAGCTTTATGCTTAAAATAAAGGATTGCTATGTTCTTGCTGAGTTGCTAATATGAGCTTGCATGGAATTCAGAAAAATAACGAAAGATGAATAATCACATGAATCGAAAGCTGCTGCAAACCATTTTATAAACTGTGTGCTTTGAATCACTTCATGAATTGTATGCTTGCATGCTTTGAAATGAAATATGATAGGTGAAGGAAAAGTTCCAAATACTTGGGCGGTGAGTATGTCGAGCATCAGCTCGATGAACGTATGCTAAAACAGATGCTAAGTCCCAAGAATTGGACGGTGAGTACATTGAGTTGGTTGAAAAGATCTATGTTATCAAAGATATAGGAAAGGGATTGGGTAACAACATTCTATTATCCCGTTGCCGATGTAGAATGTTGATTACGCCAAGACCCTGGAATAAGAAAGATGGCAATACGAATGAGAATGGTGTAGAACCCTAGAGGGGGGTGAATAGGGAAATAAAAAATAACTAGAGCACAAGAAGCAATATACGTCAAATAAAAAGAGAGAGTAAGAAGATCAAACACAAGATGTATCCTGGTATCCTCGCTAGAGGCAATCCAGCCCCGGAACTCTCTCCGGCTTAAATTCACTATTTAATAAAATAGTACACACGAGTTTGGATCCGAAGAACTCGCCAACTTCAACACGAGTTTGGATCCGAAGAATTCGCCAACTTCAACACACGAGTTTTCTTACGAAGGCTCGCCAACTTCAAAGAAATGAGAAAGAGAACTTGTTGATCTTCTAACACTTGAAGATCGAAATTTACAACTCTTAAATACTCTAGCACTTTGGGAGAGGATGACAATTAAAAGCTTGGTAGAGTATTAATGGTAGAGAGCCTTCAAGAAGAAAGAAGGCTTGCATTTATAAGGAAACCAAGAGTAGGTAGCATTCAATGCTCATGGATACAGGCTGACCGGTATACCGTCGGTATGGACCGGCATGCCGTCGGTATGCAGGTCGAACAGTAACGATCATAATTATATCCGTTGGGAGCATTTAATGCTAGCCATTAATGCTAGTGTTTGCCATTCAAAAATCAAATTTCGTAACCCGGTATACCGTCGGTATGTCGCGGTATACCGTCGGTATGCCGTCGATATACCGCGGTATGCCGTCGGTATACCGATATTTGTCACAGAACATTTTGTGATAAACAAAACGGTATACCGTCGGTATGTCGGAGCATACTGTCGGTATACCGATGTTTGTCACAGAATATTTTATGGCTCATAAAACGGTATACCGCCGGTATGCCGGAGTATACCGTCGGTATGCCGATAATTATCACAGAACGTTTTTGAGGCAAACAAAATGGTATATCGTCGGTATGCCGGAGCATACCGTCGTATGTCGATGTTTGTCACAGAACGTTTTGTGGTCCACAAAATTGTATACCGCCGGTATGCCGGAGCATACCGTCGGTATGTCGACATTTCTCACAGAAAGTTTTGTGGTCAATAAAACGGTATACCGCCGGTATGCCGGAGCATACCGCCGGTATGCCGTTCAATAAGATATTGATTTTTGACTGAGGAATTAGAAAGCTTTTAGTTTTGTCATCCAACCTTAAGTGTTTACAGAAAGACCTAGACCTTGTACAGACTCAAAATCTTGAAGTGTAGAGAGCCGTCTTTTCAAGGAACGTCGGTCTTTGCTTCAGTCTTCAAGACAATGATTGGTAATCTTGAATGGACAGACTTTATGTAGTAGAGCTTCTGAAATGATGTCAATATGATAAACAGAGAAAACTGAACTACGAAGATGCTGTTAATATTATCAAAATAAAATGTGCCAACAATCTCCCCCATTTTGATAATTAACAAAATAGAGAGATAGCATCTTCAGGGAGTGACTCCCCCGTAGGTAGACAACTCCCCCTTAATACGTTTTCTCCCCCTTTGTCACTTAGTCAAAGATGGGGTATATATAAAAAATAAGCAGCATTGAATATGGAACACAGCATCATAGATAAAAGCATGCATTGATAGATAAAAAGTTGGAAATTGGATACATGCGTGACAAGTCAGAAAATACTACATAAGAACTGATAAAACTCTCCTCTACGAGAGTTAACAAGACAATAAAAGAAACATATATCAAGTCCTCGCAGGACTGCACACAACTAAAAAAACACCCAAACACTGGTCCACGAAGGACTTCAAAAGACATAGAACCACAAAAAAAAGAAAAAGACAACCACTTATTCGACATCACCAACACAAGGAAGCCATCCCTACTCGTCGGTCGGATCATCCCCTCCATCCTGAGCCCGGTGGAAAGCACCAAAAAGATTAATGCCGTCTGGGTACATAAAGCCGTAGGCATTGGGATCGGAAAAGCGGGAGGCCTGGTACATCGGATCTTGAAGATTCAGATCCAGAAATGCATTCCGGTCCTGAAGGGTGCACAGAATGAAATACGCCTGGTCATGGAAGCGGGATTGGATCAGGGTTCCAAGGCCACGAGTGTGGACACTCATCTGCTCCTTTGCCTGAGCTATACGTATATCGAAATGCTGCTGTGTCAGCGGCATGTAGCGGCTGGAGGCAGGAGGTGTAGAGGCGGGTGCAGTAGGAGTAGAAGCGGGCGGCTCTTGGGAGAAGGAGGCACAAGATGTGGAGGCACCACCGAGGGAACAAAAAATAGCAAGGAAGGATGGGACGCCGTCCGAGTAGCAAAGGGAGAGGTCGACTTGCTTTGCTTCCAAGATGAGAGTGATGAAGGATCCATAGTAGAGATTCTGCTTCCCCGCGGGTAGGACGCCGAAGAAGGCATTGAGAAGAGTCTTGGGGAAGGACCAAGACTTCTTCGAATAGAGAAAATACATACAAACCATGGCATCAGCGGTGATGGCATCATAGTTGCCGCCCTTGGGATAGAGGTTGTGGCATACGATCCTATGGAGCTCGTAATAGAACGGCTCCAGCTGTGCAAAAAGGGCCGGGATAGCAGAAGGGTTTGGGCCCTTGCATATGATAGCACAGAAGTCGTCAACGGATCACTCCGTCGAAGGATAAAGAGCAGCCAAGCCCGGCAGAGCCTCTCCTCTGTCTGGGACGTCGAGAATGCTAGCGATGTCACAAGCCGTCAAGCAGAAATGGCGGTCGTTGACCATCGTCTCAATGGCGCCGTTCTCGATGTCAGGAACCATGTTACAGTAGAAAAAACGTACGGCGGCAGGGTAGACAGGCACCTGACGCCGAAGGAGGAAAGCGAGACCGACCTCCTCGAAGAGAGAAATATGGCCGGGGAAGAGGTTCCAGTTAATGGCGCGGCCTTTGAAGACGTAATGGTGTACAAAGTACTGGAACCAAGAATCGGCAGCCAAGGAAGAGGTGAAGATCCTCTGGTCAAAGCCATGGGGCAGAGGCACATGAGTAAAGGAATTGAAAGTGGTGGAGGAGGAACGGGGGCGCTTGTGGGTAGCCATGGAAGAAAGGAAGAGGGTTGAAGGAGGAAGTAGGGTTTTGAAATAAAGAAGAGGATAGGAAGAAAGTGGGTTTTTAAAGAGTTGTTAGGAAGGGGAAAGGGTAGGAACGGTTATAGAGAAGAAGTGGAAAGAGTGGTTCTTTTGAAATGGAGATAATGGAGGAGTTAATAGGGGAGAGGAAGAGATGGATATTAATGAGGATGGGAAGTTAGGGTATTTGGAAGAGTTGGGTATTAATGGGGAGATGATGGATGTGATGGGTAGTTAAGAGGGGAAAAAGAATAAAGAGAGAATGGAAGAGTGGTGGGGCCCAGAGCTGATGTGATAAAGCAGTCCGTCGTGCACCGGTATACCGTCGGTATATCGACGTATGCCGACGGTATGCCGATTTTTGGCACATAACATAATTCTGAACCAAAATCGGCATACCGTCGGTATACCGTTGTATACCGCCGGTGTGCCGGTTGAGAGGAACTTATGAGTCGAGATTTAAAATGCCCAATTCTTGGCAAAGAAAAATGAAGCGATCCTCCAGGAGAGGTTTGGTGAAAATATCGGCTAACTGATAAGTAGTGTCAATAAATTCAAGGCGGATATCCCCCTTTTGTTGATGGTCTCGAAGAAAGTGGTGTCTAATTTTAATGTGCTTCGTGCGTGAGTGACAAATCGGGTTTTTCGTGAGATTGATCGAACTAGTGTTATCACATTTAGTAGAGGTACAAGTATGAGAAATGCCATAATCAATAAGTGTTTGTGATATCCAAAGAATTTGTGCACAATAGCAACCGACCGCAATATATTCGGCCTCATTGGTTGAAAGAGCAAAAGAATTTTGTTTCTTACTAAACCACGATACTAAGGATTTTCCAAGGAATTGACATGTGCTGCTAGTGCTTTTTTAGTCAATCTTGCATCCGGTAAAATCTGCATCCGAGAAGCCGTGAAGCTCAAAGGATGAAGATTTTGGATACCAAAGGCCCATGTTAACGGTGCCTTTGAGATATCAAAAAATACGCTTGACGGCACATAAGTGCGATTCCTTTGGATTTACTTGATATCGTGCACAAAGACATACACTAAACATGATATCAGGACGGCTAGCAGTTAGATAAAGTAAACTATCGATCATACCTCGATACTTACGAATGTCAACTGATGTGCCATCTTCATCATTGTCAAGCTTTGTCGTTGTTGCCATAGGAGTCCTCATTGATTTGGATGAGTCAAGTTCGAAATGCTTGAGGAGATCCTTTGTATATTTTGCTTGATTGATGAAGGCTCCTTTGGGTCCTTGTTTGATTTGTAAGCCCAAAAAGAATGATAGTTCACCCATCATGCTCATTTCAAATTCTTTCTGTATTACTTTAGCAAATTCTACACAAAGTGTATTGTTAGTAGAACCAAAAATAATGTCATCGACATAAATTTGAACCAATAAAAGAGTGCCATTATGGGATTTGATAAAAAGTGTCGTGTCGACTTTGCCATTAGAAAAATTGTGTGAAACAAGAAAGGAGCTAAGGCGCTCATACCAAGCACGGGGAGCTTGTTTGAGGCCATAAAGGGCTTTGTGGAGTTTGAACACGTGATTAGGAAATTGGAAATCTTCAAAGCCAGGAGGTTATTTTACATAAACTTCTTCTTTAATAATACCATTTAAAAAAGCACTTTTAACATCCATTTGAAAGAGCTTAAAATCATTAAAGCAAGCAAAAGCACATAGCATACGAATGGATTCAAGACGAGCAACCGGAGCATAGGTTTCGTCGTAGTCAATGCCTTCCTCTTGGTTATAGCCTTGAGCAACCAATCGGGCTTTGTTACGAGTCACTAACCCATCTTCATTAAGTTTATTTCGAAACACCCATTTAGTTCCAATAATTGGGTGATTGCTAGGTTTAGGGACAAGTGCCCAAACCTTGTTTCGCTCAAATTGATTTAGCTCTTCTTGCATCGCTATCATCCAAAATTCATCATGAAAGGCATCATTAATATTTTTAGGCTCTATTTGAGAGATAAAAGCCACGTTTGTACAAAGATCACGAGTGGAGGATCTAGTGCTTACACTGGAAGAAGGATCCCCAATAATAAGTTCCTTAGGATGATTGGTGACAAATCTCCATTCTTTTGGGAGATCGTTTTGAGGAGGCTCGAGTGGTGGGGACTCTTTTGTTGGAGGAGTCACAACTTCATTGTTAGATGAAGAAGGACGATCTCCAATAGAGGAGTTCTCCAACCCAAACGAGATGTCATCAATATCATCGGAAGAGGAGAATGTAGAAGAGTTAAGTTCATTAAAAGAGACATTGATTGACTCTTCGACAACAAGACTTCTTTTATTAAAAACACGAAAACCTTTACTATGAGTAGAGTATCCAAGGAATATTCCTTTATAGGCTTTTTCTTCAAACTTGCCTAGGTTATCCTTGGTATTCAAAATAAAACAGTTTCAACCAAAAACTTTAAAATATTCAATAGAGGGAATTTTTTCAAACCAAAGCTCATAAGGAGTCTTTTTAGAAATAGGTCTAATCAAGACCCTATTTATAATATGATATACCGTGTTAACGGCTTCCGCCCAAAAATATTAGGGGAGCTTATATTGGTTTAACATAACCCGGACCATATCACCAAGAGTTCTATTCTTTCTCTCCACAATACCATTTTGTTGAGGAGTTTGTGGATAAGAAAAATCATGTCCAAAACCATTCTTTTTACAAAATCTTTTGAAATCGGCATTGTCAAATTCTTTTCTATGATCACTTCTAATCTTGTTAATAGAAAAATCTTTCTCATTTTGAACACGTTTACAAAAAGTAATAAATTCACGAAAAGTATCACTTTTGCAAGCAAAAAAAAAACCCAAGTAAATCTCGAAAAATTATCAACCAAAACAAAAGCATAAAGCTTGCCTCCAAGACTAGCTACTCTACTAGGACCAAAAAGATCTATATGAATAAGTTGAAGTGGTCTAGTGGTACTCATAGAGTTGATGGATTTGAAGGATGACTTGGTCAACTTACTTTTCTCGCATTCTTCACACACCATATCCTTTTTGAAAGGGATACTTGGGAGTCCTCTTACAAGCTTCTTGGTGGCAAGACGAGAAATAGTATCCATGTTGGCGTGTCCGAGCCTCATGTGCCAAAGCCAATTTCATTGTTCTTAGCAACTAAGCACCTGTCATTGTTAGTGTCTTCGACAAGATATAAAACATAGATATTGTTTTCTCTAATGCCTTCATAAATAATAGATCCATTTGAACTATCGGTAATGAAGCATTTAAGCTTAACAAACTTGATATCATAACCATTATCGGTAAGATGACTAATACTAAGAAGATTGTGTTTAAGAATAGTAACAAGACACAAATTTTTAATACAAGGATAAGGAGAGAAACCGATATTACCATTTCCTATAATGTGACCTTTAAGATTGTTACCAAAGGAGATGTGTCCTTCCTTCCTCATCGATAGCGTTGTAAATAATGAAGCATCCCCGGTCATGTGCCGTGAACAACCGCTATCGAGAATCCACTTGCTTCTAGCATGAGAAGGACTCTTCACCTACAACATAAGTTGAAGATGAATATTTTGGTACCCATAATCGTATGGGTCCTTGAGTGTTAGTCTTAGGAACCCATTTATAAACTTTCTTATCAACTAATTTCTTTGTATGACAATAATTGGTCATATGTCCAAGCAAGCCACATTAGTTGCAAATCATAGAGGATTTAGAAGAAGACGTGTGAGTATCATGCATATGTGAATCTCTAGTACGAGGAGTTCTATCATTAGTATTATGATGATGATAATAAAAAGCATGATGCGAAGTGTTTTTCTTAACAAATGGTCCTTTCCTTGTATTATAATAGGACTTGTGTGTAGTGTTCATGTAAGAAGTATGACTAGCATTGTGATGAGTGTGGAGGTGTCTTAGAGTATGTGTGTGAGTAGTGTTCTTATTACCTAGTTTCTTACTCTGTACAAGAAGATTATTATACTTAATAGAAGTATCATATTCTCTTCTACTAGCATCTTGAACTTTATGCATAGCAAATTCATAAGCCCTTCTGAGGGATTGAATCTCATCATCCTTTTTCTTGATGGTGATAAGGGATTCTTGAAACTTGAGTCGCAAAGATTCTATCTCATCCGTGTCAGAAGCGGGAGATTTCCCTTTTACATCAATAATGATGCTAGAGAGTCTCTCTACTTCAAGTTGAAGAGCATCAACCTCTTTTAGAGATTTTTTGTATTTATTTCTAACACCTTTGTGCGCTTCATGTAGTTCAAAGATAGCTTTCTCCAAGTCATCATAAGTAAGAGTATTTAAGGAGAGATTATCAAGTACCTCATCGGTTGCCATGAGACAAATATTTGCATTATGTTTGTACTCTTTGTCGTTGTCGGAGTTGCTTGCGTCACTCTCACACCAAATGCTTGTGTTGGCGAATTTACTGGAGGACGAGCTTCCTTTCCTTGGCTTCTCGTACTTGCTTGAGTTTTTTTCTTATCATGGGACAGTCCCTCTTGATGTGTCCGGTTCTTCTGCATTGATAGCACGCCGGATCTTTCTCATTGTCCCGTCTGAAGTGGTTGGCTTTGTTGAATTTGAGGAACTTTCAGAAGTGCTTAGCTGTGAGAGCTATTTCTTCATCATCGTCCGACTCATTGTCGTCGGAGCTATCCTTGGAGTAGGACTTTGTAACTTTGAGAGCAAGAGACTTCTCCTTCTCTTTGGCCTTCTTCTTCTCCTTCTCTTGTATGGAAGATTCCTCTTGATCTTTCATATCGAGTTCATGAGTCATAAGCTTTCCCATGAGGCTCTCAAGGTTCATGACTGTCAGGTCGTTCCCCTCAATGATTGCGGTAGCTTTAGGACTCCATCTTTCTGTCAATCCTCTAAGGATTTTTCTGATCTTTTTATGAGCAGGATATTCCTTACCAAAAGAAGAAAGAGGATTAATAATATCACCAAAACGAGTAAACATGCAAGTAATAGACTCATTATATTTCATCTTAAAGGACTCATATTCTTGCGTGAGTCTACTAATCTTGGATTCCTTTACTTGTGATGTTCCCTCGTGTGTGACTTCAAGCAACTTCCAAATCTCATTGGAAGTCTTGCAAGTAGAGATTCTATTGAATTTACTACTATCGAGAGCACAGTAAAGAGCGTTCATAGCCTTAGCATCTCGACTAGCAAGCTTCTTGGTATTGTCAGTGAGTAAGTCCCTAAGGGTGTCAGATGCAACATCCTCAATAACTCTGGAAGGAGTAGGAAGACCATTTATCACACAATCCCATAAATCGAAATCTATGGACTTCAGATAAATTCTTATCCTAATCTTCCAGTAGTTATAGTTGGTTCCATCAAATAGGGAAGACTTATTTGTGGAGTGTCCCTCATTGTGGAAGGTGTTGATGCTAGGGTTAGTGGCCATGAATCACTCTAAGGGTGTAAATCCAAATCAAGAGAACAAAGCTCTGATACCAATTGTAGAACCCTAGGGGGGTGAATAGGGAAATAAAAAATAACTAGAGCACAAGAAGCAATATACGTCAATTAAAAAGAGAGAGTAAGAAGATCAAACACAAGATGTATCCTGGTATCCTCGCTAGAGGCAATCCAGTCCCGGAACTCTCTTCGGCTTAAATCTACTATTTAATAAAATAGTACACACGAGTTTGGATCCGAAGAACTCGCCAACTTCAATACGAGTTTGGATCCGAAGAACTCGCCAACTTCAACACACGAGTTTTCTTACGAAGGCTCGCCAACTTCAAAGAAATGAGAAGAGAACTTGTTGATCTTCTAACACTTGAAGATCAAAATTTACAACTCTTAAATACTCTAGCACTTTGGGAGAGGATGACAATTAAAAGCTTGGTAGAGTATTAATGGTGGAGCTCTTGGTTGTTTAGAAAATTTATGGCAAGAGTGGATAAGCCTTCAAGAAGAAAGAAGGCTTGTATTTATAAGGAAACCAAGAGTAGGTAGCATTCAATGCTCCTGGATACAGGCTGACCGGTATACCGTCGGTATGGACCGGCATGCCGTCGGTATGTCGGTTGAACAGTAACGGTCATAATTATATCCGTTAGGAGCATTTAATGCTAGCCATTAATGCTAGTATTTGCCATTCAAAAATTAAATTTCGTAACCCGATATGCCGTCGGTATGCCGTCGGTATACCGATGTTTGTCACAGAACATTTTGTGATAAACAAAACGGTATACCGTCGGTATGCCGGAGCATACCGTCGGTATGCAGCATGTTTATCACAGAATGTTTTATGGCTCACAAAATGGTATACCGCCGGTATGCCGGAGTATACCGTCGGTATGCCGATAATTATCACAGAATGTTTTTGAGGCAAACAAAACGGTATACCGTCGGTATGCCGGAGCATACCGTCGGTATGCCGATGTTTGTCACATAACGTTTTGTGGTCCACAAAATGGTATACCGTCGGTATGCCGGAGCATACCGTCGATATGCCGGAGCATACCGTCGGTATGCCGACATTTTTCACAGAAAGTTTTGTGGTCAATAAAATGGTATACCGTCGGTATGCCGGAGCATACCGTCGGTATGCCGGAGCATACCGCCGGTATGCCGGAGCATACCGCCGGTATGCCGTTCAATAAGATATTGATTTTTGACTGAGGAATTAGAAAGCTTTTAGTTTTGTCATCCAACCTTAAGCGTTTACAGAAAGACCTAGACCTTGTAC
>JANAVB010006110.1:42500-56046 GCA_029216955.1 Iris pallida | reverse complement strand
AAAAAATTGCACTATTCTCTCTCACACTTTCCTACGAAAAATCTCTCCTACGAAAAAATATGAAATGGTCTCTCCCTCCCTCAACAAACGTGTCCATGCAAAATTTTCTCCTTTCTAGTTTCTAATGTCTTTTATTTTGTCTTGTGAAGTTTCTAATATTAATTTTTTAAATATTGGAAAGAACCACATAAGTGGAGGAGATCACAAAGTAAATATATCTTCGTTACTTGTAAATAAAACAATAAAAAATTATATAGTGGGATAAGGGCCTCATTTTTGTGACATATCTAGGGCCTCCAAATTGCTAGAGCCGGCCCTATATATATATATATATATATATATATATATATATATATATATATATATATATATATATATATATATATATATATATATATAATATATATTGAAAGAAGGGTGGTGCACCACACACTGCAGAGATACTCCAGATGTTCCGGTCAGAAAATCAACCCCACCAAGAGCGTTATTTACGCCCACCACCACTTCAATCGTGAGCACGCCCGCGACCTCTCCAACTTAACTTCAAATATGTCACGACCCGCACCCGCTTTTCGGACACGAGCTCGTGAGCAAGCCAGCTACGTATCGAGCGGACTCCAGCCCGACTCGAGTACGTATAAGCTGTCAAGGTCATGGGTATCATGTCTAATCTAAACTGTATCTCAATCCACAAGAATCAATAAAACGAGAATGAACAATTATGGGTCATGGTCTGCAGCCCATTAGTATATTGTCCGATTAGACTCTAAGAATGATATGAGTCTATAAAATAAGCATGAAATATCATGGTACTGAATATAAAGCACGAGAAGATAATAAAGAAATATCACAAGTAAATACTTGTATCATACATCGCGATCCTCTACCATCCTGCTCTGCTAACTAACTCCATGCAGTCGCTGAACCTGAAGAGATCATCAGGTCCTCAGAGGACTAGCAAGATACATAAAACATGCCTAGTAATATGACAGTAAATAACAGGTGTGGAGGATAAGAACACTGCAAGAAGAACATCTAAGGACGAGAAATGTAATACTAGACTTGGCTACCAATCATTCGATTAACCTCTATAGCTTGTAGTACAATGAAAGATACTCCCAATCTATAGTAGATTTTGTCTGTAATACAATGCAAGATAATCCCAGTCAAGATTAGCCAATTCTAGTATCGATCTCCGCTCCTAAAGGATACAAAGTCAAGTAGACTCCTATAAATCGTAGTACAATACAAGATACTCCCAATTTATAGTATCGCAAGTCATGTCAATCAATCAATCAATATATGCTATAGGTCGTAGTATAATATAAGATACTCCCAATCTATGGCATGTCTCAAGTCAAGTCAATCAAGTGATATCAAGGTAGAAGAATCAGCTATAAGTCGTAGTACAATGTAAGATACTCCCAAACTATAGTATGTCTCAACTGTAGTACAATGCAAGATACTCCCAGTCGAGAATGGTCAAGGATAGATATAAAACTGACAACTCAATCACAAGAAAAGAGTAACACAAAGAGACCAATAAAACATCCTATACGTGCACGTAATCTAGAACAAATAAAGCAATCCTGGATGAATCAATCACAATACGGAATCATGTGACAATAGGAAAAGGACTACAATAAGGAAAGAGAAACCATGTAAATACTGTATACGTTCGGCAAGGTATACTTGCCTGGAGGTTGCACGGAGAACCAACAATGTATCGCCACCCAACAAGTCAGAAAGTCCAAGTCATCACAACTGCCTCCGAAAGCAGAAATAAGCATTACCAACATTCTCAGAATAGGCAAATTAGCTAGGATTGCCTGTCCTTAAGTCCAATTCTGGACACAGGGGCAAAACGGTAATTTTGGGCAAAAATGATGTCCGCCGTTGAACCTGCTTTGTACCGGAATGCGTACCAGAGTCAATGGTTTCTAAAGTCATCAAACTACATGTCTACGGATCCAGTTTTCCGATACGAACCCAACCGTATGTTCAAAGTTGGATTCCGGTGGGCCGTGCACAAAATTGCCCGTTGACGTGGGGCCCGCAAAACGGTGATTTTATCAACGGTCACAGAATTGGACCAAACTTGGCATACAGGACCAGAAAAAATGATACGATCCTGTTGGTACAAGTTTCGTCTCGATCTGACGAGCATGCACAAAGTAATTGGAGAATTTACAAAGTGCACGATACAGTGAATTTCGACGGATACGCATCAAATTCGTCGCGCACACACGATCAATTTGAATTCCGTCAAAGCCCATACGACCACGAAGTCGTTACGCACCTTTTGATACTTTTAGTTCGCGGCCACGCCGTCCGGAATGGCGGGACGCACGTCGTATCGGATGGATTTTTGTAAATTTTACTATTTTAGAAAACAGTTTTTGGTCAACTTTCATCCCGATTTAAACAGAATATAATAGATGAAAAAATAAACCAATTACTATGTTTTGATCACGGTTAGGTTGTCTCTAAATCCCTTCTAGTGGATTCTCAACACTGTCGATGGTTTCGCCGAAAACTGCCTTCCAGTTGGGGTCCGAAGACTGACTTTGGCTCTGCTTTGGAACCGATTTTCGCCAATGTTGGCATTGAATTTTAACTCGATTCCATCTTGATTTAAATCGAAACTATCATATGGTGATGAAGGGGTATAGGTTAGGTGTCTACCTATGTGAGCGGTTCGAGGATTGATCGACTGTGGAGGAAGAAATCGAGGCGCAAAGTGAGGTCGTTCGCTGTACCGCTACTGCTGTCTTCTGTTGCGCTCGACGAGCACGCGCGCGCGTCTGCCGGCCTGCGGCTGCTCCGGCCGGCCTCCGACGGCGCCTGGCCGCGCCCAGGCTGGGACAAGGTGCGCCAAGGTGTTCTAGGGTTTCGAGGTTATCATCTTTCCCTCCCTCTTATACGTGTAGGCGCGATCTGTAGGTGCTCGGTCTGATGTTTGCACAAATGCCCGCTTGGGCTGTGGGGGAGGAAGGTTGGGGGCAGGCCGGGCTGGGCCTGGCCTGGTCGGCTGCTACTGCTTTTTTTCTTTTTTTTTCTTTTTTTTTTCTTTTTTTGTTATTCCTTTATATATATATATAATATATATATATATATATATATATATATATATATATATATATATATATATATATATATATATATAAAAATATATATATATATATGCAATATATATTTATATGTATATTCACACAAAAAATATATAATAATAATAATATAATAATAATAATATAATAATAACAATAATGATAATAAGAATAAGAATAATAATAACAAAATGATAATAATAATAAATAAGAATATAATGATAATAATAATGATAATAATAATAATAATATAATAATAATGATAATAATAATAATAATAATAATAATAATAATAATAATAATAATAACAATACTGATAATAATAATAATAATAATAATAATAATAATAATAAATAATAATAATAATAATAATAATATAACAAAATGATAATGATGATAAGAATAATAGTAATAATACTAATAAAATGGTAATGATAAACTAATAGTCCTTGGTGAACATATCATACCCCATCTGGCCCTAGAATTCCGTACAGTTATTCGAAAACACCATTTAAATATTAATACAGAACTATTAACTATTTAGAAAATATTTGTCAAGTCCTAAAAATAGATAAGAAATATTTGCACACCCCTAAAATATCTACATGGCCGTCTTTGATCTTTCTACACGCCTACATGGGCTTAGATTTGACTTGGGTCTAATCTGGACAGGTTCGGTACAACCGGGTTCCCGAAAACTCAATAATATAATTAAATAATAATAAAATCTTCGGTACGGTTTAAGTCGCAACTTGGCCTGGTTTTCCTAATTAGGACACTCCTATAGCTTTGCATTCTCCTACCATGGCTAAACACTAGTCAAGGCACGCCATTGCACTATCCGTGCCACGATTTCTAGTCACCATGTACTCCAATCCCTAACCATGACTAAAATTCTCTACCGTAATAATTAGCTAAATAATCATTTATAAAATCCTTTACCATTTAAATCAAATAAATAATAATAAAAATAATTCAAAATTTTTGGGAAGGGGAGATACAAATCTACCCACCTTAAAAATAATTTCATCCTCGAAATTCCCATTCCGAACTATTACCTCAATCTCCTCAAATTTAATTTCTCAAAAATATTTATAGCCTTCTCTAGTCATTTGGTATTTTTACGAAATCTCGAGGACTTCTACCCACCTTTGGTCACACTACTCCCTTGAAACACAGGTCACTAAAATCATATAATCTTCTAATTAGTGACTAAAAATTCTACCAAGACTATCTAGGACATACGGTACCTATAATCACTCATCTCTATAAACAACCAAAACTCAGTAATCATGCAATATTATATTATAATTTAAGAATTTCTGATGAATCCTAGACAGCTCGATCATTCGTCACCTCGAAATAGGAGGGGACGAGAATCAATGGCACAGGAAGCAAGAAAGTATAATCGAGAGCAAATATAGAGTTTTCAAGGACGTAGAGAATTTCTAAGAGAGTTTTCAAGGCAGTGTGGATTGAGATTTCTAAGGTTTAGTCAAGGTCGCAGGCTCGTACCAGTACAATTACGTAACCGGTACGATATGCTCTGACCTGCATGGGCCACCACAAAAACTTGTCACGACCCGCACCCGCTTTTCGGACGCGAGCTCGTGAGCAAGCCAGCTACGTGTCGAGCGGACTCCAGCCCGACTCGAGTACGTATAAGTTGTCAAGGTCATGGGTATCATGTCTAATCTAAACTGTATCTCAATCCACAAGAATCAAATAAAATGAGAATGAACAATTATGGGTCATGGTCTGCAGCCCATTAGCATATTGTCCGATTAGACTCTAAGAATGATATGAGTCTATAAAATAAGCATGAAATATCATGGTACTGAATATAAAGCACGAGAAGATAATAAATAAATATCACAAGTAAATACTTGTATCATACATCGTAATCCTCTACCATCATGCTCTGCTAACTAACTCCATGCAGTCGCTAAACCTGAAGAGATCATCAGGTCCTCATAGGACTAGCAAGATACATAAAACATGCCTAGTAATGTGACAGTAAATAACAGGTGTGGAGGATAAGAACACTGCAAGAAGAACATCTAAGGACGACGAGTCGTGAGGAAATGTAATACTAGACTTGGCTATCAATCAATCGATTAACCTCTATAACTTGTAGTACAATACAAGATACTCCCAATCTATAGTAGATTTTGTCTGTAATATAATACAAGATAATCCCAGTCAAGATTAGCCAATTCTAGTATCGATCTCCTTTCCTAAAGGATACAAAGTCAAGTAGACTCCTATAAATCGTAGTACAATGCAAGATACTCCTAATTTATAGTGCTGCAAGTCATATCAATCAATCAATCAATATATGCTATAGGTCGTAGTACAATATAAGATACTCCTAATCTATGACATGTCTCAAGTCAAGTCAATCAAGTCATATCAAGGTAGAAGAATCGGCTATAGGTCGTAGTACAATGTAAGATACTCCCAAACTATAGTATATCTCAACTGTAGTATAATGTAAGATACTTCCAGTCGAGAATGGTCAAGGACAGATATAAAACTGACAACTCAATCACGAGAAAAGAGTAACACAAAGAGACCAATATTCCAGCAATGTTAAACATCCTATACGTGCACGTAATCTAGAACAAATAAAGCAATCCAGGATGAATCAATCACAATACGAAATCATGTGACAATAGGAAAAGGACTACAATAAGGAAAGAGAAACCATGTAAATACTGTATACGTTCGACAAGGTATACTTGCCTGGAGGTTGCACGGAGAACCAACAATGTATCGCCACCCAACAAGTCAGAAAGTCCAAGTCATCACAACTGCCTCTGAAAGCTGAAATAAACGTTACCAACATTCTCAGAACAGTCAAATTAGCTAGGATTGCCTATCCTTAAGTCCAATTCTGGACACAGGGGCAAAACGGTAATTTCGGGCAAAAACGATGTCCGTCGTTGAACCCGCTTTGCACAGAAATACGTGCCAGAGCCAATGGTTTCTAAAGTCATCAAACTACATGTCTACGGATTCAGTTTTCCAATACGAACCCAACCGTATGTCCAAAGTTGGATTCCGGCGGGCCGTGCACAACATCGCCCGTTGAGTGGGACCATGGGGCCCGTAAAACGGTAATTTTATCAACGGTCTCAGAATTGGACCAAACTTGGCATACAGGACCAGAAAAATGATACGGTCCTGTTGGCACAAGTTTCGTCTCGATCTGACGAGCGTGCACAAAGTAATTAGAGAATTTGTAAAGTGCACGATACGGTGAATTTTGACGGATACGCATCAAATTCGTCGCGTACACGCGACCAATTTGAATTCCGTCAAAGCCCACACGACCACGAAGTCGTTATGCACCTTTCGATGCTTTCGGTTCGTGGCCACGCCGTCCGGAATGGCGGGACGCACGTCGTATCAGATGGATTTTCGTAAATTTTACTATTTTAGAAAACGGTTTTTGGTCAACTTTCATCCCGATTTAAACAGAATATAATAGATGAAAAAATAAACCAATTACTATGTTTTGATCATGGTTAGGTTGTCTTTAAATCCCTTCTAGTGGATTCTCAATACTGTCGATGGTTTCGCCGGAAACTGCCTTCCAAGTTGGGGTCCGAGGACTGACTTTGGCTCTGCTTTAGAACAGATTTTCGCCAATGTTGGCATTGAATTTTAACTCGATTCCATCTTGATTTAAATCGAAACTATCATATGGTGATGAAGGGGTATAGGTTAGGTGTCTACCTGTGCGAGCGGTTCGAGGATTGATCGACTGTGGAGGAAGAAATCGAGGCACAAAGTGAGGTCATTCGCTGCACCGCTACTGCTGTCTTCTGTTGCGCTCGACGAGCGCGCGCGCGCGTCTGCCGGCCTGCGGCGGCTCCGGCCGGCCTCCGGCGGCGCCTGGCCGCGCCCAGACTGGGAGAGGGTGCGCCAAGGTGTTCTAGGGTTTCAAGGTTATCATCTTTCCCTCCCTCTTATACGTGTAGGCGCGACCTGTAGGTGCTCGGTCTGCTATTTGCATGAATGCCCGCTTGGGATGTGGGGGTGGAAGGTTGGGGGCAGGCCGGGCTGGGCCTGGCCTGGTCGGCTGCTACTTGCTTTTGTATTTCTTTTTTTTTGCTTTCTTTTTCTTTTTTTGTTATTCCTTTACATATAACATATATATATATATATATATATATATATATATATATATATATATATATATATATATATATACACACACACACTTACATATATGCAATATATATTTTATATATATATTCACACAAAAAATATATAATAATAATAATATAATAAGAATAATATAATAATAACAATAATGATAATAAGAATAATAATAATAATAACAAAATGATAATAATAATAATAAGAATAATAATAATAATAACAATAATGATAGTGATAATAAGAATAATAATAATAATAACAATAATGATAATAAGAATAATAATAATAATAATAATAATAATAATAATAATAACAAAATGTTAATGATGATAAGAATAATAATAATAATAATAATAATAATAATAATAATAATAATAATAATAATAATAATAATAAAATGGTAATGATAATAATAATAATAATAATAATAATAATAATAATAACAAAATGATAATGATAATAAGAATAATAATAATAATAACCAACAAAATTGTCCACTAATAGTCCTTGGTGAACATATCATACCCCATCTGGCCCTAGAATTCCGTACAGTTATTCGAAAACACCATTTAAATATTAATACAGAACTATTAACTATTTAGAAAATATTTGTCAAGTCCTAAAAATAGATAAGAAATATTTGCACACCCCTAAAATATCTACATGGCCGTCTTTGATCTTTCTACACGCCTACATGGGCTTGGGTCTAATCTGGACAGGTTCGGTACAACCGGGTTCCCGAAAACTCAATAATATAATTAAATAATAATAAAATCTTCGGTACGGCTTAAGTCGCAACTTGGCCTGGTTTTCCTAATTAGGACACTCCTATAGCTTTGCATTCTCCTACCATGGCTAAACACTAGTCAAGGCACGCCATTGCACTATCCGTGCCACGATTTCTAGTCACCATGTACTCCAATCCCTAACCATGACTAAAATTCTCTACCGTAATAATTAGCTAAATAATTATTTATAAAATCCTAAAAATTACCATTTCAATCAAATAAATAATAATAAAAATAATTCAAAATTTTTGGGAAGGGGAGCTACAAATCTACCCACCTTAAAAATAATTTTGTCCTCGAAATTCCTATTCCTAACTATTACCTCAATTTCCTCAAATTTAATTTCTCAAAAATATTTATAGCCTTCTCTAGTCATTTGGTATTTTTACGAAATCTCGAGGACTTCTACCCACCTTTGGTCACACTACTCCCTTGAAACACAGGTCACTAAAATCATATAATCTTCTAACTAGTGACTAAAAATTCTACCAAGACTATCTAGGACATATGGTACCTATAATCTCTCATCTCTATAAACAACCAAAACTCAGTAATCATGCAATATTATATTATAATTTAAGAATTTCTGATGAATCCTAGACAGCTCGATCATTCGTCACCTCGAAATAGGAGGAGACGAGAATCAATGGCACAGAAAGCAAGGAAGTATAATCGAGAGCAAATATAGAGTTTTCAAGGACGTAGAGAATTTCTAAGAGAGTTTTCAAGGCAGTGTGGATTGAGATTTCTAAGGTTTAGTCAAGGTCGCAGGCTCGTACCAGTACAGTTACGTAACCGGTACGATATGCTCTGACCTGCATGGGCCACCACAAAAACTTGTCACGACCCGCACCCACTTTTCGGACGCGAGCTCGTGAGTAAGCCAGCTACGTGTCGAGCGGACTCCAGCCCGACTCGAGTACGTATAAGCTGTCAAGGTCATGGGTATCATGTCTAATCTAAACTGTATCTCAATCCACAAGAATCAAATAAAATGAGAATGAACAATTATGGGTCATGGTCTGTAGCCCATTAGCATATTGTTCGATTAGACTCTAAGAATGATATGAGTCTATAAAATAAGCATGAAATATCATAGTACTAAATATAAAGCACGAGAAGATAATAAAGAAATATCACAAGTAAATACATGTATCATACATCGCAATCCTCTACCATCCTGCTCTGCTAACTAACTCCATGCAGTCGCTAAACCTAAAGAGATCATCATGTCCTCAGAGGACTAGCAAAATACATAAAACATGCCTAGTAATATGACAGTAAATAATAGGTGTGGAGGATAAGAATACTGCAAGAAGAACATCTAAGGACGACGAGTCGTGAGGAAATGTAATACTAGACTTGGCTATCAATCAATCGATTAACCTCTATAGCTTGTAGTACAATGCAAGATACTCCCAATCTATAGTAGATTTTGTCTGTAATACAATACAAGATAATTCCAGTCAAGATTAGCCAATTCTAGTATCGATCTCCTCTCCTAAAGGATACAAAGTCAAGTAGACTCCTATAAATCGTAGTACAATGCAAGATACTCCTAATTTATAGTGCCGCAAGTCATGTCAATCAATCAATCAACTAAATTGTCCACTAATAGTCCTTGGTGAACATATCATACCCCATCTGGCCCTAGAATTCCGTACAGTTATTCGAAAACACCATTTAAATATTAATACAAAACTATTAACTATTTAGAAAATATTTGTCAAGTCCTAAAAATAGATAAGAAATATTTGCACACCCCTAAAATATCTACATGGCCGTCTTTGATCTTTCTACACGCCTACATGGGCTTGGATTTGACTTGGGTCTAATCTGGACAGGTTCGGTACAACCGGGTTCCCGAAAACTCAATAATATAATTAAATAATAATAAAATCTTCGGTACGGTTTAAGTCGTAACTTGGCCTGGTTTTCCTAATTAGGATACTCCTATAGCTTTACATTCTCCTACCATGGCTAAACACTAGTCAAGGCACGCCATTGCACTATCCGTGCCACGATTTCTAGTCACCATGTACTCCAATCCCTAACCATGACTAAAATTTTCTACCGTAATAATTAGCTAAATAATAATTTATAAAATCCTAAAAATTACCATTTAAATCAAATAAATAATAATAAAAATAATTCAAAATTTTCGGGAAGGGGAGATACAAAATACCTGGGATGCCCCCTTGTATACGGAAAATCCAACTCCGGCATCTTCGAGGAATTAATATCTAGAATCAGGAAAAAACTTGAGGGTTGGCATAATGCCACTCTATCCCCTGGCGGCAAGATGATCCTCATCAAACATGTACTCACCTCTATCCCAATTCACACATTGGTTATGTGTTCCCCACCCAAGAAGGTTCTGACCTTGATCGAGCAGACCTTTTGTAACTTCTTCTGGAGGCAGGACAAAGGCCAAGACAAGCATCACTGGACGAGTTGGGACTCCATGGCGCGCCCCACCGAGAAAGGGGGCCTGGGATATACCAAGCTCTCCCACATCGTTAAAGCATTTTCGTTGAAATTGTGGTAGAATCTTCGGACTAGCAACAACTTATGGACCAGATATATGAAGGCCAGATACTTCGAGCACATTCACCCATCGGTTGCCATCTCCAACAGCCGATCCTCGACGACGTGGCATCGTATTCTCGATGGACGAGACAGCACGGAACCGGTCATAAGGCTCCATTTGGATGATGGTGAATCGGACCCTTTTCTGGAGAGATGGATTGGGGATAGCATGATACCAAGTATCACGGAAACCCCTAGAGACTGTAGGATCAGCGACCTATGGGACTTCAGTAGTAACGAATGGAACTGGGACAAGATCTGTGATTGGTCCGGGAACGATACTGTGGAGAGCATCCGCCTTTGCGTAGGTACAATCGGCAACGAGGCGGATAGATGGAGGTGGTCGCTCGAGGCTTCGGGGGCATTCTCGATGCGGTCGGCTAGATACGCTGTCAGAGTTAATGGAAACCCGAATCCGTCCATTGCCTCCTATTGGCACTCTTGCATCCCTAAGAAGTGGTCCTTCCTTATGTAGAGAATCATCAGGAAGAAACTGCCAACTGACGAGATTCTTAACACCATGGGGATCAGCTTAGCTTCTGCTTGTAATTATTGCTCTGACCGTCAGATGGAGACTATTGACCACATCTTCTATCGGAGGAGTCTACCCGGTCACATCTGGAGGATCCTCAACCATCTGTGTAGGATTGAGCCGGGTAGTGGGCGCTTCCATGATCTTGCGGTCTCCTGGGGCTCGGCATCTCACGGACACCAGATCGTTGCAGCGGCCGCCACGTGGGTCATTTGGAAGAATCGTAACAAGGCTAGATACGAAGGACCCTATTTCTCAGCCAACCAGCTCACCCGGGAAGTCTTTCGCCAATGTCGTAAAAGGAGCACCCGGTGTGCCCACAGCTCGAGGGCATTCTGGTCCCCATTTCTTCTTTAGCTCTCGCTGGCTGTTGTTTCCCCTTCCTCCTTCCTCTTTTTGGGTGGTATACTTGTATAGGCTTCGGCATTTTGTGACTTGTATACTTGTTTTGGCTTCGGTCTTCGAGCCTATTTTAATAAAAAGGGGGTTTTGCTAATATATATATATATATATATATATATATATATATATATTGAAAGAAGGGAATTCTATTAATAATGTAAAAGCTTACAGATCCAGCACAATGTGAGGCAGCCAATCTCCTCATAATTCTAGCATCACACTCAATATTGTTTATTATCCTATGTACAAACGTGGTAAGATCATCAAATATTCGATTATTCCGTTCCCTCCAAACATGCCAAACGGCTGCCGCCAATCTGATCCGGCCTTCACGAAACAATAGTGCTCCCCTCCGGCTACAAGCACGAATATCATACACCACTCCCTGCCATTCTTGTGGGCCTCTATTTGGCAGGTGTAACTGCTCACCTTGGTAGCGCCAAAGTAATCTCGAAATTAGGCATTTAAAAAACAGATGCCCCAACATGTCATTCTCCTGTTGGTAAAAAACACAAGATAGAGTCGCAACCTGGATACCAAAACAATACAATCTATCCAACTTAAGCAATTGCCCCAAGGTTAGCTTATACTTATAAAACTGCATTTTTGGTACCACCCCTTTAAGCTAGACAAAATCCGTAAGCTCCATTTGCGACGAAATACCTCGAACCACATCATAAACCACTAAGTGTGGGAACCTTTGCTCCCCGGTAGTCGACCAAACCCAAGAGTCTGCTCCTAACCCTGGAGTAATAGGCACGTTCCTGATCAAATGTGCAAATCGACGGGTAGCTGTGAGTAACTCCGGACACCATTGCCCTTCAATTAGGATAGTACTAACTCGGGGCCATCCCGCTTCTCTAGCTATCACCGAAGTCGCTTCCCTATCCGCCAAGCTGCAGTGAGCAAGCCATGGGTCGAAAATGAGGTCTGTGTCGTTGCCATCTTTTATCATCCATGTGATTAGCTTCTGTACCTTTTCATGATGCAACAAAATGTTTTTCCATGGCACAGAATCATTGTTATTCTGCTTAACTTTCCAGAAGGACCTGCCTTTCAAATAACAATTTTTTATCCAATCAGACCAAAGAGACTTTTGAACAATCATTCTCCAAGTCTGTCTGAGCCCTGCAATATCACGTAACACATGTAAGGATCTGAGTCTCACGCCTCCCTCCATATGTGAATGACAAAGCATATCCCAGCAAATAGCATGCAACCCCCTTCTTCAAATGAAATTGGCACACAACACTTCAATCCTCCTAATATTAGCAGTAAGAAGCAAAATAGTCTGTGGCCAAAAAGAAGCAATATCATAAATAACAGAACATACCAACTCGATACGACCCCTAAATGATAAGCTCTGAGCATGCCACCCTTCCAGCCGGCGCTGTACATACACCACCAGGCTCTGACACTCCACATTTCTGGCATAGTGATGGATAAAGGGACCACCCAGGTATTTAACTTGGAGCTCCCCCTCATTACCCCCAGACGTCTAGCACGGTCATCTTTTTTAGTACAAACCGGATTGAAGTACAATATATATACTTGCCTTTATTGAGCTGTAGATACGAGAGCTCCCAAAGTGCTGCATAATTACTGTCAGGCTATCAATTCCCCTCTCTGTAGGTACCATAAAAACCAACAGTTTGTCCGCATACATCAGATGTGATACAATAGGTTTAACTCTCTTGCACAATGGAGTAATATCTTTTCTGTTGACCGCCGCATCCATCAGACAGGTAAAGTACTCCATAATCATGATGAACAAATATGGGAAAATAGGTTCCCCCTGAAGAATACCCCGATTACTCCCTATGAATTCGTAAGGATGGCCTTTAATCAATACAAAGTAAGTGGGAGTAGAAATGCATACCTTTACCATGTTAACCCACCGCTGATCAAACCCACATGGCACGCATAACATGACACACAAAGTCTCTATTGACGGTGTC
>JANAVB010006110.1:0-37500 GCA_029216955.1 Iris pallida | reverse complement strand
TGTGTCCTACAGAAGAAACTGACTTTAGCAGTTCTTCGAAAAGAATGCGTGGAAATTTAGATCTGGTCACACCATCGAAAAGTTTAACGAGGGGTTCAACCTCGAAGCCTAAAAAGTGTACTAGTGGTTCTTCGAGTTATTACGACTATATTTTTATCGATGATAGAACTGACAAGTAAGTAATATGAGTTTTGATTTAATTCCAACAGTTTTTTCTCCTAATTTATTCTTTTTTTCTTAGAAAAATAATATCATCTTGCAACAAAATCTACATGTCTCGGTTTGAGATGAAGTCCTTAGTTCCTTTAACGAAAATTAAAAATAGGGTATATATAGATAGTATATTTCTTCTTAGATGCCATCTATGTTTACTTCGATTCCATCGCTGACATTTTTAATAATTTATTCAGATTGTAGGCATTGTCTCTGCTCTTCTCACCACGGAGGAACGAAAAAGAATCTCCAATAAAGCTAATGTATGGTTTTCACCAATAAGGATAACGGTGAGTGAGCATTTTATTCTTCAATACATATGCATTAACAATTTTCTCGTTTGTTTGTCCTTCGTAATATATTAATTGATGTGTATGTAGAAAGCAATGTTACCTACATCCGACAAAAAGCTTCAAGAAATATGGAAGAAGTGCAAATATTTTCAGGATTACATGGGATCTTTAAGCACTTGTAACGAGGTATTAATGTATTTCTGTTTAAATATTAATCCTAATTTTCTAAAAACTTATTAATTTATTTTACCTAATTAATCATGATTCAGATATACATACCCATTCTTTTGGACGGACACTATACTCTTGCAAGAGTTCTGGTTAAAACAAGGACTGTTGAAATTTGGGACTCACTTGCATCTAAAGATGATCCGATTCAAAACAAAAAAGTCATAAAAGAAATAGTAAACTCATATTCATCAATTTTTATGAATTGGGTACAAGATACATGGTATACTAATGCATATTGTATTCGGGTAATTGTAGCTTTCAAATTTGGATCTCTTTCTCGAAGAAGAGATTTTGAAGTTGAGAGATGCTAGGTTCAGCTTTTCTACTTTTGCAATAAAACGTCATTCTTATGTTCCCTACCAAGGCAATTTAGTTGATTGTGGGATTTTTGTAATTGTATTCATGAAAGACCGATGTAGTCTAGACTACCGTTCTCTCAATGTAAGTCTGAAAATATGTCGTCAAAAACTTACACTTTTTAGAGCAATATTTTTTATGTTATGTTTGTTATATGCAGTTTGATGCGGGAATGGAAAGACGCAAAGCTGCTGAATGGATTACAACTTCAGAGCACAATGAAGTACTATCCAAGTTGCTTATATAATATAATTAAGCAGAAAGGAGTCCAATCTGAAATGATTGAATATGGAAGACTATAATTTTTTTCTTCTTCTTTTATATCTAATGTATTATGTTCATTTATTTTGTTGAGTTGTAATGACATTTTTGCCAAACGGCTTTGATTCTTTTTTATTAAGCAGAATCATTTTTGCCCTTCTAATTGATATAATTAAGCAGAAAGGAGTCCAAACGGTTTCGATTCTTTTTGCCCTTCCATCGAATGACATTTTTGCCCTTCTAACTAATTCAAAACACCCCCGAACCCTTTTATTACAAAAAAACTGTTTCGATTCTTCATCTTCTTCCATACTCTACTCTGTATTCAAACCTAGGTCATTCTCCTCCAAAATCTTCAAACCTTCCTCCCCATTCGCAATCTTCACACCATGTCGACATCAGCGGCAGAATCATCACCGACAACATCACCAATTAGAGAAGATGCACCAGTTACAGAAAATCTAAAAGGAAAAGACGGAGAACAACCGAAACCCTATTCTAAGAAAGTTGCACAGAAGAAAAAGAAAAAAGATGCTAAACAAAAAGAAGTGCAAACAGAAGGTATAACTTTGAGTTTATGTTCGCAAATTCTGTATATATTATACGGAGAATGACATTCTCCATCATAAAATGCATTTGAATGTTCATTCTCCATGTCAAATTACACTAGAAATGTCATTTTCTGTGTAAATTAAATCAATAATATCATTCTCCATTTACTTTAACAGAGAATGGCATTCTCAGTGTTAAAACACATGAGAATGCTATTCTCCGTGTTAATTTAAACGGAGAATGCTATTATCCGTGTAATTTGAAATGGAGAATTAACCGTAGTATGACATTACAAGAGTTAAGACGAAAGAGAATGCTATTCTCCACATTTTTACAAACGGAGAATAGCATTCTCCGTTTCCAATTACACGGAGAATAACATTTCCAGTATTAAGACGATTGAGGATTCTATTCACCGTTTAATTTGGAACGAAGAATGGCATTCTCCGTGTAACTTGAAACGGAGAATAACATTCCCAGTGTTAAAACACATTAGAATGTTCATTCTCCGTTTTATTTTAAACCGAGAATAATATTCTCTGTGTCATTTGAAACGGAGAATGCTATTCACCGTGTCATTTGAAACGGAGAATGCTATTCTCCGTTTTGTCTTACACGGAGAATGATATTCCCAGTATTAAAACGATTGAGAATGCTATTCTCCATTTAGTTTGAAACGAAAAATGACATTCTCCGTGTTAATTTACACGGAGAATGTCATTCCCAGTGTTAAAACCCATAAGAATGGCCATTCTCCGACCTAATTTTTTGTTTTTTTTGTTTTGTAGAAAAAATCTGTCAGGAATAAGGAATCAAGACTTTTTCGTTCTACCTTCAAGCCAATGCTAAAACTTATGGATGTGGTCAATAAAGATGTTGGCCGTTTACCTGAGCCAGTTATTGATTCCTTAAAGAATACCGGTTTCTAGAATTTTGTCAAGATTTTCTACCAAAAAAGAGTCCACGTCTCCGAATTGGCCAAGGTAACGAAAGGGCTTGAGAATTTAATTGCAAGTTACACAGAAGAAGAAAATGGCATCAGGTGCTTTGAATTGAGCACCACTGTTAAAATCGTGCCAAGCGTCGATAATATGACAGTCATCTTCGGTCTACCACTGAATGAAGAAAGCGATAATGATGTTATTTACAGAAGATTGATAAAGAAAAAATAACAGCAGCCCACACCACCAACATCATAGAGCCTGTGTAGAGAACACTTCACACGATCGCTGGCTAATTCTAAGGGCAAACACTCAGAAGTCACGAATAAGGAAGTGAGAGACAAGTTCTTTGAATTGTTACGACGGCTTCGTGGCCGAGATAACGCTGTTAATCCAGATGATTTGGCCAAGCTAATAATCTTCCACTTGTGCCAAACAGTATTCTTCACAAAATCTGGCGGTTCAAATTTGCCATACAGATTCTTGGCCTTGTAGACAGTGTGGACGTCATCAACAGTATATGCTGGCCAAGGTTAATCCTGGCATATGTAATGGATCACATATAGAGGATTAGAAGCAAAACTGAACGGGGGGATTACTCATTGGCTTACTCCAAATTGGAAGGTTGCACAATATGCTTTCTCTATTGGTTTGCAGAACATAGTAAATTTGTGGAAAGGAAGTTCGACCCAATTCCTGATTACTTAAGATTTTTCATATGTAATGGGTACAAAATCTCAAACTTTCTCAAGGCCGAATATCACAACAAGTTGAGATCGAAGATGATATTCGAAGATCTGGTTATACCTGTTGGGGAAGAAGAAGGGCACAAAGAAGATGAGCCACCTATAGAAGAAGTTGAAAAAGAAGGAGAGGAAGAACACCAAGAAGCAGGTAGGGATAATTTTGATGAACAACGGATACCACATCATGATGAAATAGGTGCTGTGATAGGCGACTCAGCACAGGAATTGGAAGATTTGAGAAGACATCATTCTGATATTCTTGCGCAGAATGAAGAACTAAAAGAAAAGTTAAAAAAGATGGAGACACAAGGAGCGCAGTTACGTGCAGCCAACCTTGAGAATGAGAAACTCAAAGAAAAGTTGAAAGAGCTCGAGATACAAGAAGCGCAACAACGTGCAGTCAACGTTGTGATGGAGGGCTCTGTGCATGAACTGGAGGATTTGAGAAAGCAGAATTCTGTTCTTATTACAGATAATGCACGGCTCATCGACAATATTACAGAGCTACATGCACAAGGTAAAATCTTTTCTATTTCAAATTTATGATTTGTAATCTTCCAGGAGAATGGCCATTCTTCGTGTATTATAATACGGAGAATGGCATTCTCCGTGTTATTTGAAACGGATAATTGCTATTCTTTATCATTTCGATACTGGGAAGGTTATTCTCCGTATAATTCCAAACAGATACTGCTATTCTCCGTGTTATATTACACGGAGAATGTCATTCTCCGTGTTAGATTCACATCATATATTTCATTATTGTTTGTTTTATTTCAGTACAAACAATCGAGCAACTCAGAAAAACAAATAAAAGGCTCGTTAATGAGAAAAGAGAGCTTCAAAATAAAGTTGAATCGTTGAATATTGAAGCCATTGAAAAGGACGCAAAAATTGATGATCTCCAAGCCATTCTTGTAGCATTGCAGCATGAGGAGATTCAAGCAGCTGCTGAACTTGCTGCTCCAAAAGAAGTCAAAAGAAGAGGAGGATCGGAGGAAAAGAGGTTCAGAAAACCATCAGCGCCATTAGCCGTTGAAGATGTTACTCCCTTGGAAAAGAATACAGTTAGAGAGGCTAATAAAAAGCGAAAGATTAATATCGCTCCGAAATTCGGAGAAGACGCCAAAATGGCTGAATTAAAGAGGAACCGTGTCATACTAAGGGAATACGATGAACTCTTACTTTGGAAAGATACGGATGAAGAGCTGAAGAAGCAATACATCGACATCATAATTTCCAAAAAGAAGTATCCAGAGTATGTATTCTGAACCCTTTTTTTTGTGTTTTTAGACTTTTTTCACAATTATGTAATGAGAATCTCTATTAATTTAATCTAAACTAAATTTATGTGCAGTGATATTGTATACTTATTTTCGCCGAAAGAGGGTAAAAATGAAGTTACAGTCCAGCTGTCGGCAATAGACTTGCAAGACATACTCAACTATGAAGACATGGAGGCTGGCATACTGAACCTAATAATAAGGAAGCTGAGAGAAATTCAAGGCATTAAAAGAAGGTATGCCCCGTCAAGTCCAAAGGACGTGCCATTGAACCAGAAGCAAAAGCCGACGCCCCAAACATTGAAACATAAGTGGTCTGCATTCTTGATGCCCCACACATTGGTAAGAATCTAAATAGAAAAATCCATGTACACCAATAAAAAATGACAGAAAAGAATTACTCATGATATTGTGTTTTATTTTTAGAAAACAAAACATCGTTGAACGTGCCATTGAACCAGAAGCAAAAGTCGGTGCCCTTGAAACTTACAAAACAGATGTAGAAGACTTCGTCATGGGTTTGGAGGACGACATAGAGTTGCTATTCATCCTACTCTTTAATGTATCCATTAGACTCTATACTCTGCTCACATTCAACTTTATCTCCTACGACTGGACACACTACAACTCCTTGAGGCAAACCACGTACGAAAAGGGCAAGGTGGATGCAGAATTAATGAAGAAGACCTTAGATCCTATCATCAGAAGAAAATTTAATATGATGATGGAGAGATGCCCGGCAAAGATGGACTATGAGAGCAAAGTGCTGAATTGTTCTCCAAATTGCCCACAACAACAGGCACCCAACTGTCTATTGTACACGGCGTATTATATGAAGAGGTTGACGACTACTTCCTTCAAAATACCGGAAAGAAATGACGATGACACTCACCAGAAGATTACAATGATGAGGTTGGTATGGGCTAAGAAGTTGCTTTCAAGCGAATATGTAACACGAACCTAGCAATGACATTGTAAAACAATAATGTAATTATATAATTGGGCAAGGAACTTCTGTCTTTTATAAGCTCTGTCTTTTATAATAAAATCATTTTTGAATTACATTTACATTGTCAAAACCACGAAAAGTTTGACTTTATTTACATATGAAAGTTTGAACTACTACATAAAATCTTACTACCAAAAAAAAGTTGATTAAGACGGAGAATGGCATTCTCCGTATCATTTGAAACAGAGAATGCTATTCTCCGTGTTGATGTAGACGGAGAATACCATTCCCAGTATTAAAACGATTAAAAAATGCTATTCTTCGTTTAATTTGAAACGGAGAATGACATTCTCTGAGTTAAATTACACGGAGAATGTCATTCCCAGTATTAAAACCCATAAGAATGACCATTCTCCATTTTAATTAACTCGGAGAATGATCATTCTCTGTTTCAAATTAAATGGAGAATGGTTATTCTCCGTTTTATATCGACGGAGGACAGTTGACAGAAATCTTTTCTGTTTGGTCTGCTCTGTCTTTTCTAATAAAATTATTTTTAGGCAAGGAACTTCTATCTTTTATAACGTCTAGGCTGCTCTGTCTTTTATAAAAAAATCATTTTTGAATTACATTTACATTGTCAAAACTACGAAAAGTTTGACTTTTATTTACATATAAAAGTTTGAACTACTACATAAAATCCTACTACCAAGAAAAAGTTGAATGTGAGCTGCGTGCACGATGAAGTGAATTCCTTTACAAGGTCCTCTGCCTCAAGGAATTCCTTTGCAAGGTCCTTTGCTCTCAAGGAATTCCTTTGCTTCTGGTCCTGTGCCTCAAGGAATTCCTTTGCTTCTGGTTTTGTGCCTCAAGGAATTCCTTTGCAAAGGAGTTCCTTGAGGCACAGGAACAGAAGCAAAGAAATTCCTTGAGGCACATGAACAGAAGCAAAGAAATTCCTTGAGAGCAAAGGACCTTGTAAAGGAATTCCTTGAGGAAGAGGACCTTGCAAAGGAATTTACTTCATCGTGCATCGTCAGAGCAATGGAAATCGTTGAGGCAAAGGAATTCCTTGAGGCAAATCACTTCATCGTGCATCATCAGAGCATAGGAACCGTTGGATGACTCCTTGAGGCAAATCACTTCATCGTGCATCGTCGGAGTTCCTGTGGCTCTTCCAGCATAACAAAAACTGGGCCACGGCGATCCCGAACCCAGTAAACAACATCATGGCACACAGTCGATAAAGTGTACGAACATGAAAACTCGACACATCTCAATCTTTTGATAAAGTGCACGAACACGGAATACCGTGCATCGTCAGAGCAAATCACTTCATCGTCAACGTGCCAAGGAGGAGCTTGAGAGAGGAACTCCTTGAGGCAAAGGAACCCCTTAAGGCAAAGGAAGATCGTGCATAGTCAGAACGAATCAACGTGTGGGCACTTCGACAGAGTATGAGTTGTCAATCAACCCAAACCCTGGGGCTCTTCCAGAAACCAACATCATGGCATACAGCCAATGAAGTGCACGAACACGGACAGTCCACTAGGCATATCTCAGTCTTCTGAAGACTTCACCACCAAAGCTTCTTCGAACGAGCAGATCGACAATCAAGAGGAAAGCGTCTTGCCAAGGCGGAGGATCGGTGTGGACACACACAAAAGAAGAAGAAGAAAATGCTATCTTTTTTTATTGGCACAAGGCACCATAAATCGAGTACGCCTGAGAGATCCTGCGTTGAGGATCCCCAAGTACGAAAAAGAAGAATTCTGGGGAATAAAACGATAGAGATCGAGCGGCAGTTGCTCCTTTACTCCGTTGACACTCCGATTACAAAAGTGGGAGAAAACCTAAGAAAATTCCTAACCCTCGGCTCACTGGCAAGAAGTACAACAATTTGGCTCTTGAAAATGCTCTCCGTTCTGTCTGTTGAAGAGGGAAGAAGCCCCCCTTTTATAGTCGTTCTTGGGCTGGAACGATGTTATGCACCCACATGAAGAGACACGCTGGTTCTTATATGGGCACATAGTCCTGCTTTGGACACATAGGTGTAGACGCATACAGGCTGCGAGATCATGGGTTGGTCGTGGTGTTGACGTGGCCGCATGCTTCGGTGCACGACTGCTCGTGGAGACTAACGTGGCTATGCGCTTCGGTGCATGTTCTGATCGTGGGTTTGACTGAGTCAGGCTTGGGCGCATAGCCATGTCTCAGGCTATGCACCCTCCTTTCGGAGGAACTAGTCTTGGGTGCATGGAGGTATACTTGGACTGGGCACATGGTGCTTCATTTAGTGTGCACATGGCGTCGAACTGACTGGACGCATGGAGCTGTTTTGACTTGGGCGCATGGGGCTATGTTTGCTGAAAATTTTCATGCTTCTACAGGATCCCCTTCAAAGTTATCGACACTTTGAGCAAGTTCGAAATACTTTGAAAGAAGCATGGATTGTCTTCTCGCGAGGCAATGGGCGCATAGCATGGTTCTTCCCCTGGGCGTATAGTATTTTGGCCAGCCTGTCAGGGAGATACGACTGTTGAAATTTGCCTCGAAATCTGAACTAACAGATTCATCGGAACAGAATTTGAAGCGGTTCATCCTTTATACGCCGTCCACGTCAGCAAGAGATAGTCGCATATTATACAGAGAGCTGGTCCTTCATGTGGGCGCATAGGCTGCAGTGGGCGCATAGAGTATGTGGGCGCATAGGAAGTGGCCCGTGCCTATAAATAGACCCTGAAGGAGAGAGAAAGTTCATTATTCTTTTTCTCTTTGAAATTTTCAGAAAACTCTTCGTCTTCTTCCTTTGAGAATCATGTCTCCCAAGGCCGCCAAGAGATCTGCGAAGGGCAAGGGGGCTGCGTCGAGTAGCTCTTTTCCGACGGCGGAGTCCTCAACAGTCCAGGATCCGATTTTAAGTGAGGGCATGCTTCAAAAAATAAAGTCTCGAGCGTTAATTTGCGATGCTCGGACTTCTCTTCTGTCGGAGCGCTTGCGCCTAGGGCAACATACTTCTGTGAGCACTACTATGCGCCCACAGAAGTCATACGCCAATACTGTGGTGCGCTATGCGCCCATGTGTTGCCATGTTATGCGCCCTTTAAGCTGTGGCACGTTATGCGCCCGTTTAACTGTCCATGTGTTATGTGCCCACAAGTCTTTGTATTGGGCGCATATCCGTTTGGGCGCATAAAAATCCTTTAGAACTTAGCTTTTCCTGTGATTTTTCTAAGTCTGACTATCTTTCTGCCCGTGGCGCTTGCAGCATCCATGCCGAAGGCTGAGACTGTAGTGAAGGAGGAGATGTTGCCTCTTTTCATAAAATAAGAGTTGCCATTTTTCAAAAAGGAGGTGGTGCCAAAAATTGAGGGAGGAGAAGAGCCGGCGCCCGTTGGGGAAGGAATTACTCCCATGAGCGAAGCTGCTGTAAAAGAGGAGCACCATCCTGAGAGTAGTAGGACTGGGGGCTCTGACCTTCCTGCTCCAGCTGAGGGCTTTGATCAAATGGATCCCTCATATGCGAAATGGTTGAGGGAATGGTATATGCCTCGCCACAGCTAGGAATCGCGGGTTCCCATAAATGTTCGTATTTTGTCTTGGTATTTCTGCCTGTTTTTAGTTTTATGTTTTACTTCTTCTGAGCATCGAATGTAGTACTCTACTTTTTGTTTGAGTGAAAGAGATGAAGAACTTTTTGTTTTGCTCATGAGGTTTAGTCCTGTGAATGTAACTGATTTAAAATAAACAGAGTACATTCGCTTAACTCTTTGCTTGTGATATCTGTGGTTCTTGTATTATAGAGCCAATAATACAACATTCGTATAAAGGGTATCCCGCTGGGGGAGCTCCCTCCCTCCTTTTTGTTTGCTTGAACCCATCGTCCTTATGTACGCTAGCGGTACAGGTAATAGATTTGAAACGAAAACCCAACGGAGGTAATATGGATGTGGTAGGTTTTATGGTTTTGACACTATGTCTTTTATCCCGAATTGGGTATAAGTGTCGAGTCGGAAGATTACCGGTATAAGAGGTAATATAGACGTGACACATGATAATCAGGAGTGGTTTCGTAAAATATCGATGCTAGAGGTAATGTGGACGTAGCGAGGATATTTCTGGTAGGTATTCTGCTGGGGAATTTTTGATGTGGACCTATTATCCGTTTTATATTCGAATGATTCGAATATAGATAATAAGTTGAATGAAGCTGCTAGTAGAGGTGATATGGATGTAATAGCAGAGAATGTTCTATATCTGACCAGAGGTAATATGGACGTGGAAAGATATATAGCATTAGGGAGAAGTAGATAATTCAGAGGTGATAGGGACGTGATTATCCTTGATGAATGCTTTGCTCAGAGGTTATGTGGACGTGGCAAAACATAATCATTTCACTGGAGAAATAATTATCAGAAAACAGTTCAGAGGTAATAGGGACGTGACTTGTTTTCGTCAAACCGAGTTTGGACAGAGCCAGAAATGAAAATGATTCAACTGGAAAAATATTTAGAAGACCTATTATCCAGGGCGTATTCAAGACACTTGAGATACGGATAATAATTAGATAAGTTTTTTTTTGAATGATATAAACATCGTACTGTACATTTACATAACTGAACGTATGTGAACATTATGTAAAAGAGGTTACATATAGTATCTCTTCAGGAACTTGTCGTTGATAGGCATCATGAGCAAGTCGTCGTCAGGCTTGGTCAGCCGGTACGCACCGTTAGAATACACCGATTCTATGACGAAGGGACCTTCCCATTAAGGCTGGAATTTCCTTTTTGTTTTGTGTGTCATAACCATCGGTCTTCTTACTGCTAGGACCAGATCGCCGACTTGGAAGATCCTTTCCTTCACCTTTTTGTTGAAAGCTCTGGAAATGCGTACTTGGTATAGCTCAATACGCTGTTGAGCTAATAGGCATTTTTCGTCTAGCGCTTCGAGCTCTTAGAGTCGTAGACGGTAGTTTTCTTCAGTAGTCAGCTCGCTGGCTAGGGCTACCCGGAGAGAAAGAATCTGGATTTCTAGGGGAAGAACTGCTTTGCTCCCATAAACCAGAGAGAATGGCGTACTGCCTGTTGGAGTCCGGACCGTTGTACGATAGGCCCATAGACATTCACCGAGCTTCTCGTTCCAATCTCGCTTGTTTGAAGACACGAATTTCTTAAGAAGTTTTATAATGGTTTTGTTGAAGGCTTCTGCTAGCACGTTAGCTACTGGATTGTAGGCAGTAGAGGCTATATTCTGGATTCGATTCTTATCGCAGAACTGATAGAACGTATGGCTTGCAAACTGTGGACCATTATCATGGTGCGAGGTAGGCCAAAGCGGTAGATAACGTGATATTTGATGAAATCGATCACGTTTGATGTCTTTACTTCAGCGAGTGGTATAGCTTTCGCCCATTTGGAGAAGTAATCGGTTATAGCTAGGATGAACCGATGTCCTTTGGAGGATGGCAGGCTGATTGGTCCTATCACGTCCATGCCCTAGGCTTCAAATGGCCAAGATGCTACCGTCGGGTGTAGAAACTCCGAAGGTTGGTGAATAAAATCAGCATGGAACTGGCAAGCTCTACACTTCTTTGCATATTCAACAGCATCCGCTATCATTGTGGGTCAGTAATAACCCATTCGTTTGAGGCGATCTTATAATTTGGGGCCTGGTTGATGTGCACCACAAACTCCATCGTGAGTCTCCCGAAGTGTATGCTTGGCTTCTGTGTCTGATAAGTATCGTAACAGTAGTCCATCATAAGAGCGTCGGTACAACATCTTGGTAGCTGTGTCGTAGTAAAATTTATGGGATTACCTTTGGATGGATACTGGTTCCTTCGGGTCCTCGGGTAGGATTCCATAGACAGCGTAGTCTATTAAGGAAATCTCATGTCTTTAGCATCGATGTTTGTTTCTGCTGCATAGCTGTAATGAATATGCTAGGCATCTTTCACAGAATAATTCTCGACCAGGCAATGTGATCGACTGCTGAGTATTGATAGAAACGGTCAAGGAAGCAGCAAGACCGGCTAGAGCATCTGCTTCTATATTCTGTAGTCGAGGCACGTGCTCGATGAAGAATCCATCGAAAGTAGACGCCATTTCGATTGTTGCTCGGTAGTAGGGGATGAGATCTTCATGGAGAACTTCCTAATCCCCTCGGACCTGACTAACTATTAGCTTTGAATAGCCGTAAGCCTCTAGATAGTCAACTCTCAGTTGCTTTAACAGTTGTAGGCCGATTATTAGGGTATTATATTCGGCTACATTGTTGGTGCATGGTTCCACGAGATAATATGCACGGTGTATGACCAAATGATCAGGTGACACAAGCACAACGCCTACTCCAGCCACGATGTTTCCTTTGGGCCCTGTTCTTGATGCGCCGTCAAAGAACATTCGCCAAATAGGGATTTCTTCAGTTGCAGTGTTAGACTCCACCACTTTATCGAGGATTTCGTCGTAGAGTTTGGACGACTCCGGTACCGGATGAGCTGCTAGAAAATCAGCTAATGCTTGACCTTTTACTGCCTTCTGAGGGACGAAGATCATATCATATGGGGTCAACAGCATTGCCCATGTAGCTAAACGAGAATTGAGAGAACCCGGCTTAGTCATGAGTATTCTGAGAGGGTTGACTTTGGATATGATGTGGATAGTCTACCCAGACACATAGTGGCATATCTTTTGGATGGCAAATACTAGTGCAAGGCATTCCTTCTCCAACGGTGTGTATCTGTGCTCGGCACCCACCATTGTGCAGCTGAGGTAGTAAATTTTATGTTCATGGTTGCCTTCATTCTTCTGAGCTAAAAAGGTGCCAAGGGAATGATCCATGGCATAGACATATAGTAAGAAGGGCTTTCCCATTATTGGGGCTACCAGTACTGGAGGGCTTATAAGATATGCTTTGATGTCGTCGAATGCCCGTTGACATTGTTCAGTCCAGACGAAAGATACGCCTTTCTTCATGAGCTGAGTGAATGGTTGACACCTTCCAGAGAGGTTCGAAATGAATCGTATGATGTAAGCTAGCCTTTTTTGTAGTCCGCATAGCTCTTTGAGGTTTCTTGGAGGATGTATGTCGAGAATAGCCTTCACTTTCTCCGGGTCCAGATGTATACCCTTTGAAGTGATGATGAAACCAAGGAACTTGCCGCTGGAGACTCCCAGAAAAGACTTGGTTGGATTCATCTTGAGTTGGTGCACGTATTAGTTCGGACACCGTTCTCAAGTCTTGGAGGTGGTTGCCCTTGAGATGACTTTTGACTGCAATATCGTCTACGTAGCACTCCACAGTTTTGTGCAAATGATCACGAAAAATTGTGTTCATGGCTCGCTGGTATGTTGCCCCTGTATTCTTCAATCCGAAGGGCATCACCGTATAGCAGTATACCCCCAACGGTGTTCGAAAAGATGTGTATTTTTCATCGTCGGAGAACATCTTGATTTAGTTGTAGCCTGAGAACCCATCCATAAAGGACATCCGTTCGAAGCCGCAAGTGTTGTCGATCATTACGTTGGTGATCGGTAGAGGAAACTCGTCTTTCGGACATACAGAGTTCAAATTACGGTAGTCGATACAGACTTGAAATTTACCATTCTTTTTTATGACTGGAACGATATTAGCAACCCAGTCGGGATGTTGTTCCTCGCGAATGAATCAACTGGCGATGAGCTTTTTGACTTCATTCTCGATGGCTTCCATGATGTCTGGTCGAAATCGTCGTTGTTGCTGTTTTATTGGCTTAGCTTTAGACGAAATATACAGGCGGTGCACGGCGACTTTAGGGTCCAAACCTGGCATGTCTTCATAGCTCCATGCGAAGACGTCGATGTATTCTCTTATAAGCTGTATAAGGGACTGGCGTTCATCGTCAGATAGGCTTTTGCTGATGAAGATTGGTTTGAAGGATGCTTCATCTCCTAGATTGACTTAGATGACTTCATCTTCGGTAGGTGGTTCACGTTGTTCAAAGTGCAGCTTCCACCTAGTGTCCATCTTTTGAGCCTGTTGTTCGAGTTCGATTGATTAGACATCGTCTGTAACTTGGTCGGCGGAAACCATGTGGACGGACAAAGTTGCTTTGAACATGTCGCCGATGCTTGAGTCTGAGTCCCAAAAGGAGGAATCAGAAGAACGAGCACAACGATCTGCGTCATCATCTGATCTTTCGGGAGTTGTTGGAGGAGAGGCATAGCCCAAACCAACACTGTTTCGATTGTAGTAGTTCTCGGGTTTGCCGGAAGGCCAAAGTGTCGAATTGGCAACCATCGTCCTCTGCCGTAATTTAGCCATTCGTCGCTTTTGATGTCATATCCAATATTCTGGATGATGTTTTTGGCCTGCCAACTATAACAAAAAAGTTGTATTTTCCCAAAGTCATAGTCAGCTTCTGTGTTGTACTTGGGAGGAGTAGAGTCTGGAACGAACTTTCTCTCGCCAATTATACGACCGAAGATGATTAGCTCTTCATCTTACTTTCTGGCTGGAATGATGAAGTAGTAGATATCTTCTGGGTAGACTTTTTTCCGTAGGTGAGGTGTCGTGATCGGCATGCAAAGGTGTAGTCCTATGCCGTTCTCTAGGGCGTATATTGTATCTATGTAATGGTTTACAGATTGATAGACATCGGAGTAATTCAAAGATAAACCTTTACTAAGGAAATATACAAGTTCTTCTTCAGGGATAACATCATCCGCTGAAGGTACATTATTCTGAGTATTGATATACTAAATGAGAGGGTCATCATCTGGAAGAGGAGCCACAGTCTTGGCCGAGTTCACCACATAGGGTAATTCTTCAGGATTGGGAGGATGAACATCAGTAGGTTCCCCCTTGGGTGTTTTGTTGAGAGTGATGGTCAATGGTTTGACTTTGTCGGGTTTCTTCTTCTTTACCCAGATTGTGAGAGACTTCGGGGTACTTTTTGGAGTAGTACGTCCTTATACTTGGACTATCAGGGGACCACCGTTGGGGGATGGAGGTGCTTCAGCTTCATTGCCATCATCCTTGGGGGGTTGAGATTGGTAAAGTACCGAATCTCTATAGTAAGCTTCGATGCCCTTGAAAGGATCGACGTCAACAAACTCTGTCTTCACGACACCATCGCTATTGACGTACTTGAAGCACTGGTGAAGTGTAGAAGGGATGATCATGTTCTCATGTATCCATGGACGTTCCAGTAAGACGTTGTAGGATACATTGGCATCGATCACATAGCAGGAGACCTCCGTTCGTAGATCACCGATCTGGCATTTGAGATGGATCTTGCCCAGCGGATGGCTTCGACCAGCATTGAAAGACATGATAGTTGTGTTGGTTACGGATAGCTTGTGCAGAGGAATTCCCAGGATTTGAAGCAAGCTTCTAGGAATGATACTGAGGGAGGATCCTGGATCGATGTGCATGTGATCCACCTTGATCGCCCCGATATACCCTGTATAGTACATGGGCCTATCATGATAATTATTTTTGAGTAGCATGTCCTCCTGTGAGATGGTGATGTTGGGCACCACTTCCATAGTACTGTGCTAGTGGGGGCAGGAGACAGGATCTTCAGCGAGAGCTTTGACCTCAGTGAGGTAAGAGTCGGCATGTAGCAATGCCTCACTTAAGGCCTTCCGTATTTCTTTAGAGAGTCGCAATTGATCGAACAGAGACAACCTGGCGGGTGTATAGGCTAGCTGAGCCAGTATGTCAAAGTTGTAGGGTCGATCCATGCCTTCTGGAGCTGGCATCTTTAGAGACTTGTCAAACCACGTCTCCTTCTGCTTGGATGTGGTTTGAGGCTTGGACGGGCCGGCTTCTGAGCTTGTAGGGGCAGCAGGAGCTTGAGAAGGCAGTGCTTCTTCTTGTGTAGGATCGTACGTCCGAAGATAAGTCTTCTCCGATCGCATCTCGCCAAATAGAACCTCATAGATGGGGGAGGATACCATGTAGCATGGCTTAAACTTCTTGCCCCTTCTTTCTTTGGGAGGTGCTACCCCTTGCGTCACTTCTTGGACAAGGTCCGGACGGACCCACATGATCTCACCACGTCCAGTTGTGAGTGTGACCAAGGTTGAGTTGCAAGCTGGTGGTAGGTTGACGACTTCCATCATTGCCTTGGGGATCGGGACCACGCCGTCTGGAACCTCTGTAGGAGGAAAGTTGCCAAACTGAAGAGAGATCATGTTAGCAGATACGACCTTGTCTTCAGCTTCAAGATTGATCAATTGGCTATCGATAAGCTGTTGTATCTTCTTGTTCAGGACGATGCAGTCCTTGGTGGAGTGATGCACGTACTGATGGTAAAGACAATACTTGGGATCATTGAGTTGGCTTGCCTCTGCAGGACATCGTGGTGGGGGCAATGTCAGCTTATTACCCTTCGTCAATGTGTGAAAGATGGTGATGACATCGTCTTCATCAAAGGAGAAGGCCTCCTTAGGTTTGTCAGAGGCGCCTTGAGAATTGGAAGCTCCTTTGGATGTGTCGACCTTCGAACTTCTTTCCCTTTACCCCTACGAACAAGGATAGTCTGAGGATGCTTGCCTTTGTCCTCAGATTTGGGTGTCTTTAGCCCCAGTAGTTCCAAGTTATGAACATCATTTTTAGCAGCATCAGTGGCCCCAATGAAAGCGGACCATGTATCATACTTATGTTTACCTAGACAAAACTTCATTGTAGGAAAGAAGTTATGTCGACAAGTATCCATAAGTTCTGAGTCTGGTATGCCGAAGGGCATCTTCAGTGCTAGTCGTCTGAAGCGTTCAATGAAGGCAATGACAGATTCAGTCTTCCTTTGCTTGGTCTCGATGAGAGTGGACATACTAACATACATGCCACTCTCGTAAAACCTATTGAGGAACAACCTCTTCAAGTCTTTGAATGAATTGATACACCCGTCAGGCAGACTGTAGAACCATTCGAAGGCTACCCCCTACAAGGTGCTAATAAACAGCTTTGACATGAATAGATCATCTCGGAGCAAGTGCAGAGTTTGCGTGTTGAAGTACGTCATGTGCTGATGAGGAGAAGTCAAGCCGTCGAATGAGTTCAGCGTCAGCGGCTTGTAGTTAGGAGGGCAGGTAACGTTCTCCCACTCAGGGGGATACGGTTGAGATATCTCCATCTTCGGTAGCTCGTCTTTGTGTGATATGATGCCGAGGCGAGCAACCAGGGAATCAATTGCATCCTGTTGACTGAGCAGGTGTTGGAAAACAGCCGCTGAACGGTTGTCAGGTGTTGTCGGCGAAGGACCACCCCCAGTATTTATAAAATTTGGAGGAGGTGCAACAGAATGATACTCCTTTTGTAGGGCATGAGGGTTATTGCTGTGAGTCGGACTAGCGTAGGCTGAGGCATTTTACTGAGGTAGAGGAACAGCTCAAGCAGCTTGGACTGTCATGATACTGGTAAGCATATCAGTGTTCTTGGCGAATGCTGTTTCGAGACCCTCTAGCCATTTACTAGTCTGATCACTGGCTTCTTCAGGTCTTTCTCCGTTCGTCATGTACGTAGATAGCATGCGGGGATGAACAGAGGAAGCAGTACAACTGGTGCTGATACTGTCTGTCTCCGAGTGGATAAGTCCTTCATCTTCATGTAGAGGAGGTAGATAGTCGCCATCGGATTTGGAGGGATCATTGTCCTCTGGAAGGTTACCCCCAGTGTGGGGGTCATCTGCTTCAGATTCTGAGGGAATGCTACCCCCGGCTTGGGAATCTTCGTCGTCTATACGGAATTTTGCCTTTGATCGAGTGTCCATATAGACTCCTTCAGATGTGACAGTCCGTTGGCCATCTGTTGGTAGACTTCGTCTTCTCCTTCTCGTAGAACTGAGAGAGAAGGTTGGGTTGGTAGTCCACCGTCTTTGATTGGGGCTTCCGTAAGGGGGACCCCATGAAGCTATGATAGATGAGAAACATAGTGGCTTTTCGTCGTCAGAGAAGTGCAGCTGTCGAAACACGAACTTTTTCTGAGGCACTCTTATTACTTTGGAGCAACAACAATTGATAACAATATTAGCGCACGAAAGTGCACTATGAATTGTTATGTTCTCCCTCACTTTACGCTTATGATTTATCATGTCACGCAAGTCAGCGAAAAGGAGTTTTGTCTTACAACCCATGTTGCATGCTTCGCCGAGCTTTACATGTGGTTCGTAAGGAGAGTAGGCACATCCAGACTTAGTTCATGTGCAGTGGCAATCCCCACACCTAAGTTCTGTGATGTCCTTGAAGACAGCCCCGTGCTATACGCGTTGGGACCTCTCTTTTTGCTGTGGGCGCATAAGCCTTGGAGACTGGGCGTGGGCGCATGCATCATGACAATATGTTTGAGTCGCCTTGATGTGGGAGCATAGTATGGATCCAGAGAGCCTGGGCGCATAGTCTTGGGCGCATGACTCTGAGTGCCCAACCTGTTGAAGACAGAAGTGTTCTGGTTGGGGCTATGTGTCCAAACACTCCCTTGGGCGCATGGCTTTGGGCGCATGCTTGGTAGAGCAGCACTGTTTTCTTTCTGTTCTACCTCCTTCGTTCGTGAGCCTTGCTGGGTCTGGCCAGAGTGCCGTACACCCCGATCCTTGGCATCGTAGTGTTTTCCTCTGCCAAGTCTCGATTATTGAACACTCTGTTGTTGGTTGTGGAGGAAAGAAGTTACTGGGCTAGTAGAGCCCGGAACGGTGTGAGCCTTTTCCATTTGGAGGACTTTTGTGGCAGAGTCCTGCGCCCAGGTGACAGAGTCCTCTAGTTGCATATTCGCTATGACTCTAGCAGGATATGCGCAGCGAGCCTTCGGAAGCCAAGTCTTATGAGACTTATTTGGCTTCGCTGATTTTGAGGGACTAGAGCCATCCCTCGAGAGCATCTCTTCGAATGCCTGCTGATCAAATTTTACGATCAGCATTTCTGAGTACTCTCCACTTTGTCGGTATCAGATTACGTCACCACCTTCTCGTCAGAGAAAAAGGTAGTCTCCAGTAGAGTCGCCATTTTTATGGACACACACAAAAATAGAAGAAAAAAATGCTGTCTTTTCTTTTTATTGGCACAAGGCACCACAAATCGAGTACGCCTGAGAGATCCTGCGCTGAGGATCCCCGAGTACAAAAAGAAGAATTTTGGGGAACGAAACGATGGAGATCGAGCGGTAGTTTCTCCTTTACTCCGTTGACACTCCTATTACAAAAGTGAGAGAAAACCTAAGAAAATTGCTAACTTTCGGCTCACTGGCAAGAAGTACAGCAATTTGGCTCTTGAAAATGCTCTCTGTTCTGTCTGTTGAAGAGGGAAGAAGCCCCCTTTTATAGTCATTCTTGGGCTGGAACGATGTTATGCTCCCACATGAAGAAACACGCTGGTTCTTATGTGAGCACATGGTCCTACTTTGGGCGCATAGGTGTAGGCGCATACATGCTGCGAGATCGTAGGTTGGTCGTGGTGTTGACATAGCCGCATGCTTCGGTGCACGACTGCTCATGGAGACTGACGAGGCCGTGCGCTTCGGTGCATGTTCTGATCGTGGCTTTGACTGAGTCAGACTTGGGCGCATAGCCATGCCTCAGGCTATGCGCCCTCCTTTCGGGGGAACTAGTCTTGGGCGCATGGAGTTATACTTGGACTGGGCGCATGGAGCTTCATTTAGTGGGCGCATGGAGTCGAACTGACTGGGCACATGGAGCTGCTTTGACTTGGGCGCATGCTGAAAATTTTCATGCTTCTACAATCGGTAGAGTCCATCTCCACAAGAAAAGCTAAGTGAGACGAGAACAAACTATCCCTACACTACTGCCATTTATAGACAAGGAACAACTCGAACTCATGCGCCAAGTGGCAGTCACTTCGAATTTAATTCAATTAATTTGCATTAATACCATTGTATCTGCCTCAAGTAAAGCTAAGTAAGACTAGAACAAACTCTCCCAACTACTGCCATTTATAGGCAAGAAACAACTCGAACTCATGCGCCAAGTGGCAGTCACTTCGAATTAATTTGCATTAATACCAATGCATCTGCTCCTTCTCAAGTAAAGCTAAGTAAGACTAGAACAAACTCTCCCAACTAATGCCATTTATATGCCATTAATACCAATGAATCTACCCCTTCGAATTCTGCCAATTCAACACCATTCTCCGTGTACTGATGCGCCCAATTGACGGAGAATTGTAAAAAAAGTTGATTATTAGAGCATCTACAACCTTGTTGTGAGCATCTGCCCCTTCAAAATGGCTTTTATATATATTGGAACTAGAAGAAGTGAAAAAGTTTTATTGAAAGTTGAAAACGAAAGAGAATGCTATTCTTCGTGTTTTTATAAACGGAGAATAGCATTCTTTGTTTTGAATTACACGGCGAATAACATTCCCAGTGTTAAAACGATTGAGGATTCTATTCTCCGCTTTATTTGGAACGGAGAATGGCATTCTCCGTGTATTTGAAATGGAGAATAAATTTCCTATTTAAATTAAAATGATTGAGGATTCTATTCACCGTTTATTTCGGAACGGAGAATTGCATTCTCCGTTTAACTTGAAACGGAGAATAACATTTCCAGTGTTAAAACACATTAGAATATTCATTCTCCGTTTTAATTTAAACGGAAAATGATATTCTCCGTGTCTTTTGAAACGGAGAATGCTATTCTCCGTGTTGAACTACACAGAGAATACCAATCCCAGTATTAAAACGATTGAGAATGCTATTCTTCGTCTAATTTGAAACGGAGAATGACGATGAGCTTGATGAGTACTTCCTTCGGAATACTGGGAGGAAACGACGATGACACTCACCAGAAGATTACAATGATGAGGTTGGTATGGGCTAAGAATTTGCTTTCAAGCGAATATGTAACACCACCAACCTAGCAATGACATTGTAAAACAACAATATAATTATGTAATTGGGCAAGGAACTTCTGTCTTTTATAACGTCTGCTTTGATCTGTCTTTTATAATAAAATTATTTTTGAATTACATTTACGTTGTCAAAAACACAAAAAGTTTGACTTTTATTTATATATGAAAGTCTGAACTAATACATAAAATCCTACTACCAAGAAAAAGTTGAATGTGAGCAGCGTGCGTGCATCGTCAGAACAAATCACTTCATCGTGCATCGTCAAAGCAAAGGAACTCACTGAGGCAAAGGAGTTCCTGTGGCTCTTCCAGCATTACAAAACTGGAATGCAATCAAGGAGTCAAATGAACTCCTTGAGTAACAAGGAATTCCTTGAGGCAAATCACTTCATCGTGCATCGTCAGACCAATGGAACACCTTGAGGCAAAGAAACTCCTTGAGGCAAAGGAACACCGTGCATAGTCAGAGCGAATCAACGTGCAGTCGCTTCGACAGAGTGTGGGTTGGCAATAAATCCAAATCTTGGGGCTCTTCCAGTAACCAACATCATGGCACACAGTCGATGAAGTGCAGGAACACGGACAGTCCACTAGGCACATCTCAGTCTTCTGAAGGACTTCACCACCAAAGCTTCTTTGAACGAAGAGATCGAAAAATAAGAGGAAAGCGTCTTGACAAGGCAGAAGATCGGTAGAGTCAATCTCCACAAGAAAAGCAAAGTGAGACGACAACAAACTCTCCATACACTACTGCCATTTATAGGCAAGGAATAACTCGAACTCATGCGCCAAGTGGCAGTCACTTCGAATTCAATTCAATTAATTTGCATTAACACCAATACATCTATCCCTTCTCAAGTAAAGCTAAGTAAGACTAGAACAAACTCTCCCAACTACTGCCATTTATAGGCAAGGAACAACTCGAACTCATGCGCCAAGTGGCAGTCACTTCGAATTCAGTTCAATTAATTTGCATTAATACCAATGCATCTGCCCCTTCTCAATTAAAGCTAAGTAAGACTAGAACAAACTCTCCCAACTACTGCCATTTGTAGGCAAGGAATAACTCGAACTCATGCACCAAATGGCAGTCACTTCGAATTCAATTTAATTAATTTGCATTAATACCAATGCATCTGCCCCTTCTCAATTAAAGCTAAGTAAGACTAGAACAAAGTCTCCCAACTACTGCCATTTGTATTGGAAGTTGAAAACGAAAGAGAATGCTATTCTCCGTATTTTTATAAACGGAGAATAGCATTTTTTTATTTTGAATTACACGGAGAATAGCATTTCCAGTGTTAAAACGATTGAGGATTCTATTCTCCGTTGAATTCGGATCGAAGAATGACATTCTCCTTGTAATTTGAAACGGAGAATAACATTCCCGTTTAAATTAAAACGATTGAGGATTCTATTCTTCGTTTAATTTGGAACGGAGAATGGCATTCTCCGTGTCATTTGAAACGGAGAATAACATTCCTAGTGTTAAAACACATTAGAATATTCATTCTTCGTTTTAATTTAAATGGAGAATGACATTGTCCGTGTCATTTGAAACGGAGAATGTCATTTCCAGTATTAAAATGATTGAGAATGCTATTCTCCCTGTACTGATGTGCCCAATTGACGGAGAATTGTAAAAAAAAGAGTTGATTATTAGAGCATCTCCAACCCTATTGTGAGCATCTGCCCCTTCAAAATGACTTTTGCATTGATAGTAACTGTATTGGAGAACATATTTTTTATCTCATTGTCTTGTGTGAATGACATCTTACCACATAGGAAAGACATTGTCTTAAGTCAACGACGTTTCATTTGATTCCACTTGCTCTTTGTCGATATTTCGCTTCCGTACTTTACAATTACAAAAATTGTGATCCAATTTTTTACAAACTCTACAAATTCTAGGCTTCAGGATAGTCTGACTTATTTTAGGCTGGCTAGATTTCCCTTGAGAAGGCCTTCCTTTTGTTGCTACCGGATTTGGCTCTTTAAAAGATTTATGCACTCCATGAACTGAATCAGCTATCATTTGTTCTTCTTCACCAATATCAGTCACCATTTTTTTCAACTCCATCAGAACAGACGACATCAACTCCATTCCCTTCTCTTGAATTTTGCTTAATTTTTTATAATAATACGTAAACAGATTAACTTGTTCATTGATACCAGCATACCTTCTGCTCTCAATACTGTCTGGATGGATGAATCTTCTTTCTTCGCCAGGTCCGGAGAGATAACTCTTTTTGCAATCCTTGACCCAATGAGTTTTAATCAAGTTCTTTAGAATATCTCCAATTTGCAATCTCTTCACTGCGAAAAAAATATGCCTACAAGGAATCCCCTTGGTCTCCAACCACAAGCAGTCACATTTTATGATGTTGTCGGCTCAATCAAATGTAACCTTTCGATTGACACTGTTTGGCGACATATACTTTTGGATAGTGCAAACTTCTGCCTCTCTATCGATGTGAAGGTGGAGAACAGTATATTTATCAGAACGTGTGATTTCCTTCCTTATCTCTGCAGTCTCATTATGGATCATTGCAAACCCAAACACACAAGTCATTGCATGATTGTTTGTACCCACTAGAACCACCAACGACATTTGACTTCTATTTATTTTATATGTAGAATCAAATGCTAGTGAATCTCCAAATAATTTGTAATTGAATCGACATGCACCGTGCACCGTCAGCCCAAAAGAGATAGGTCAATCTGGAATCTTCGTCTATCTTGTACGCGTAGAAGAAATCTGGGTCAATACCCTCCTTAGATTGAAGAAATGTAAGTGTTGTCATAGCATTAACATCGTCTAGTGCTCTACTATCTTGAGCTAGAGCGTTGTATAAATCCTTTTTCGTCCATCCAACCTTATCCCAGCCACCTTTCTGGTGGAGAATTAAATTCCATATCTCTCCAGTCCCCATCCCTGATTGCTTCATAAGCTTAGCTTCTTCCAACTTTGCGGGTGATATCTTACGATGGGATCTCAAAAAAACTGTTTCATAATCATTCGCCAGGCTATGGTTGTGAAGTATATAAATTTTTTTGACGACCCACAGCTTTGTAGAATTGGTGTATCCAATACGAAAAATTGCTTTACAACCACTTCTGCTTTCACTTCTTGGCTCACGAACCCTGTTAGGAGCTTCATTATATTTCTTCTGTCTAAATCCCGCATTCGAACAACACCAACTATGGACCATCACCATCCCAGATTTGTTTTTCTTTACTTCGTTCTTTTTAATACTGAAACCAAATGCTTTTGAATATATCGGGTAGAATGTCTCTGCTTTTTCAATTGAGTTGAACTGTAAGCCAATAATTTCTTCTTCTAAGAGTTGTTTTGGATCTTTGATCAGCTCAAGGGAGCGACTATATTCTCGAAGATTGACTTATAGTCAGGGTACCATCAGATCAGAGTCAGGGAGCAAGACATCCCGAAGACAGCATTTAGATCGAGGTATGGACATTGGAAGTTCCTTGTTATGCCATTTGGAGTAACTAATGTGCCGCCATATTCATGGACCTCATGAATCGTATCTTCATGCCCTATTTGGATCAGTTCGTGATAGTGTTCATAGACGACATCTTAGTCTATAACAAGAGTGAGGCAGAGCATGAGCATCATCTTCGTGTAGTTTTACTCAGGGAATACCAGTTGTATGCAAAGTTCAGTAAGTACGAGTTTTGGCAGGATCGTATCTCGTACTTAGGTCACATCATCACCAGAGGTGGAGTGGAAGTGGACCCCCAGAAGATAGTGGCCATAGAGACATGGCCAGTACCTAGCACCGTCGCTGACGTCGCCTACGCGATCACCTGCAACCGCATAAGCAACTGATTAGAACGCTGTGTAATTCAAGGAATTTCATTATGAATACGAAGCTCGAACATGCAAGTCACGAAAACCCATTGGAAACATTCACGAAAAACGTATTAACGAAAACCAAATCCAAATCCAAATCAAGTGTGGCATAAATATCAGTGCAACGGGAGGTCTCTCCCGACTTAGCCGTAGAGCCAATCCTTGACGCCCAACCCGCTGAATATGGGACTTAGTTCCAAAGAAGCCATTCCATAACGTGGAATGGATCTTAATTCAACCGTTTCTGTTCAATCGACTCGGCCGATTCTGACCTATCGGTCCCGACCGAATCGGTAGCGACATTGTTCCTTTCTCGCGCACCCCGTGGATGGAAACGTGAGACGATGTAGGGACGGGGCACTACAACAATCTCAAAGCTCGTCATATAAAGTATGACTTGGGCGATGGAAACACTGTAAACATGTCGGGACTGTAGGTTAGCGGCATGTTTGGACGTGTGAAAATGGGCGATGGAAATACTGCGCCATGTACCGAGTTTGTGCTACAACTTGGTTTCGGTAGGGAGGTTGGCAGATGATGGTTGTCGCAGCCTGTTTGGGGACAAAGATTGGATGCTTACGAATGGGTTCCCAACAGTTGACTCATCCAAATTAATGGGGACTCCTATGGCAACAACGACAAAACTTGATAATGGTGAAGACGGCATCTCGATCGACATTCGTAAATATCGATGTATGATCGGGAGCTTACTCTATTTAACTGCTAGACGACCCAATATTATGTTTAGTGTTTGTATTTGTGCACGATACCAAGCAAATCCGATATTATATTTAATGTTTGTACTTTCACTTCCATTAAATGTGATAATACTAGCTCTATAAATCTCATGATAAATCCGATTTGTCACTCACGTACAAAACACATTGAGATTTGACACCATTTTCTTCGTGACCATCAACATTGATAATACTAGCTCTATAAATCTCACTTCCATTATTGAAACTAATATTAATGCTAAAATTTAAATTATTTTTTGATTTAACATTTAAACATAGATTTAAAAGTAGTTAAACATAAAATTTCATTCTTTTTATTTACAATCTACAATATTATTGGAACTAGCATTAATATTAAATCTACAACAGCATTTCTGTTAATTTAAAATTTACAATATAATTGAAACTAATATTAATACAGTGGCATTACCGTTATTTTCTAATAGATTCGTGCCTTGTTCGGTCACACCCCTCCACGAGCGGGTTACACCCCCGAAGCGAGCGGGTTCAATATCCTTTTCCAAAGAAAAGAACCCATCCGACTAGAGAGAAACAAAGGAGAGAAGAAGAACAGTCGCAATGGAGGGGAGTAAGAGCAAGATCAACTATAGCAGATGGGACGGCATCCCTACGGAGATTCTCTCGATGATACTGGTGCTGTCGGGGATGCCGACGGACGAGGTAATGTGCAACGTGGCCCCAGTTTGCCGTTCGTGGTGGAAGGTGCTCAACGGTCCCTTAGACTATTCACTACCAAAATAAGTCATATCAGCGACGTATTTAGCGACACAAAGATAGTTCATCGCTAATATTTAGGGTTTTAGCGATGTTAGTATAAAACGTCATTGTTTGTCGCCAACAGCGACTAAATAGCGACGTCTAGCGGCTACAATTTGTTAAATGGGAACCTGCATCACAAGTTCGTCGGTACCCGTCGCTGAAATAGCGACGTGTAATGACGCACTTTAAGCAGCGTTGCCGTTTATTATATGTCAGCGACGTTTAGCGACGTCCTATAAGGACGTCGCTAATCGTTTCATATAGCCAGCGAGGGTTTTCTTTTCGATCATTCACAATTTTTTCCCTCCAATTTTGGGCGCGCTCCTTCTCCGCGACGCTCCTCCGGCGATTTCTCTCCTCCGGCCTCCTCCTCCGCGGCGCTCCTCCGGCGATCTCCCTCCTTTGGCCTCCTCCTTCTCCTCCTCCTCCTTCCTCAGGTAGCTCCTCCTTCTCCTCCTTCTCCTTCCTCGGGTAGCTCCTCCCTAGTTTCTCCTCGTCTTCTAGCTCTCTCTCTCGCTTCTAGTTCGTGTCCACGAGAGCGTGGACTCGCTGCGGGGGACATGAGACTGACAGTGGACTCGCTACGAGGGACACGAGAGCGTGGACTCGCTTCTAGTTTGTGTGACACCTATTTTGTTAGTTTGGACACGTTGTGTCCCACTGTGTGGACACGAGACTCACAGTGTGACACCTATATACTGATACTGGAAGTTTTTTTGGACATATCAACTGTCAATTTGATGTTTTGCTTGGATTCGAATTCTAATTTAGGGCTCGAGCCCTATTTACTGATATTGGGAGTTTTTTGGGCATTTTCAGGGTTTTGAAATGATGAATAAATTGACTAATAATTATTATCGAGCCCTATAAAATTTTAGCTATGTCGCGAAGGATGGACTTTCTGTTCAGTACCCTTTGACTGAATTAAGTTAACCTGAATACCATATTTTAAATCCTAAATCTACGGTACGATATCGTGATCAGGACATAGTCCCTGCAGCCATTCGACTGGCGAGGCAGAAACTATGTAGCCGTAGATAAAGTTGACTGTCCTCCGACCCCCATCCCTCGGCAATGATGATACGACAACCTATCACTATATCTTATATAGTAGTAGATGATGTCTTAGTATTACATTATGTGAGTTCATCTTGATTCTGTTACATTCTTCAGATACTACATACGATAAGAACATATACTACACCATATGTACAGAACATAGATGATTCATACTAATGTATGCTAGAATGAATCTTGGATTGTGTTCTGAGCCATCCGTTCTGCTACTTGGCAAAAAATCAAATTTATTGTACTTTATCTGCTTTCGAAAATGTACTCAAATTACATGATGGTTCCTTTAGTTAGCTTGCTTATGTTACAATTATATTAGCTTGCTTACCAGATGGCACCCATGACCCGAGGAGCGGCACGTGGTTTGAGGGAAACAGTGAATGCTGAGGTGGCTCCTCCTACAGTTAAGAAGGAAGTGGCACCGGTTGTTAGTGAGACCGGGAGTTCTATTCATCCAGCACCGCTAGCTAGTGAGACCGGGAGTTCTATTCGTGCAACACTTGCAAGGGACGACATCTCTCCTCACGCCAAAGATCTTGCTTTTTCGAGGTGGTTGTGTGATCGTATCACTGAGCGTTTGCGTGAGCTGCGTGGTTCTCATTAGCTATTAGTACTTATTTCTATTGGACTTTTCGTATTGGGTTGTTTTTATATTAGACTATTTGTATTGGACTACATATATGAATTAGTACAAAGGAGACCACCATGCTGTCAGGAACCTCTCACTCGAGCTCTACACGAAGGATGTTCACTTGAGCTCCGGGGCAATGTTTTGGCTCAGAGCAAGAATCTGTTGACGGAGCACATCCACCATGCTGTCAGAAAAAATAGTAACGGTGAGAGACCCATCTGAGTAGGACGTACACACTTAATCCCACTACTGATATCATTCTTGTAAAGGTGATCTCTCAGAGTATACGTCCTACTCAGATGGATCTGTAGAGTATCCTCTCCGGTTGGGTTGTGTTCTGAGCCATCCATTCTCACACTCAAAATATATATTAATTAGAACTGTATTTTGTATTTTCGGCGAAACCAGGGATCTAATTCTGTATTTTGTATTTTGATTTCTGTATTTTGGCTCCAGCTCCATTTGCATTAATCTACGGTACGACATGGTCCCTGCAGCCATTCGACTGGCGAGGCAGAAACATGTAGCCGTAGATAAAGTTGACTGTCCTCCGACCCTCATCCCTCGACAATGATGATACGACAACCTACCACTATATCTTATATAGTAGTAAATGATGTTTTAGTATTACATTATGTGAGTTCATCTTGATTCTGTTATATCCTTCAGATACTAGATACGATAAGAACATATGCTACACCATATGTACAGAACATAGATGATTCATACTAATGTATGCTAGAATGAATTTTGGGTTGTGTTCTGAGCCATCCTTCATCTGCCCCTTCCCTGTCCCTCTCGTTATGTCGCAAACCTCTTCCTCTATGCCATTAAAATTAGAATCCTCGACTCTCTTTTGCTTCTTGGATATTGACCCAGCTTCCAATAATCTTCCTCTTTATACACGGATCTACAGAATCAATGCCATCCGAGGAAGGCAAAACTGAATCAGCATTGTCTTCCAGATCGTCCTCATCAAGGCATAACGGGCTGCTCAGCGTGCCCAGCTTTTTCAACTTCTCGCTGGGTGCAGAGTCGAAATGGGAACGGGTCCTCTTTGCCGGCCCGGAGCTCTGACTCGCACTCGTCGCCTCGCTACCGGTTTTCTCTCCTCCTCTGACGCGGGTCATAAGAAAAGAAATTTCGTACCTCTTCTTCACATAAACATCATTGCCGCCTTGTACTCGCGAGCCTCCTCGTCTGTAACGCTATCCAACTTCTCGGTGCCTACATTGTCACTTGAATTTTCCCTTCGACTCGTATCGTCCTCTTCTTTCCCTGTCTTTTCGTTCCCTGTCTTGCAATCATCTGTTATCACCGCCGTCTCATTCGACTCTTTCTCCGGTGACTTCGAGAAGGATTATGAAGACTCAGAAAAGGAGTCGAATGAGTCGGCGGTGATAGCAGATGATTGCAAGACAGGGAACGAAAAGACAGGCGAATAAGAGGACGATACGAGTCGAAGGGAAAGATTCGAGTGACAATGTAGGCACCGAGAAGTTGGATAGCGTCACAGACGAGGAGGCTCGAGTACAAGGCTGCATGCGAGCGAGACTCTACACGAGCGAGAGTAGCCCCTGCGTTGAGTTTGGATGAACTCCGCGTAGAATAGATTACGCTGGCACGTGAGCACGTGTGCGTAAAGGGAAATACTACGTTGGCACATAAGAACATGTGCGTAAAGGAAAATTACTACGCTGGCACGTAAGAACGTGTGCGTAAAGGCTTCGTCTTCTCCCCAAGGCCGAGGCATGCAGCCATGGGACTCAAGAACTCAAGAAACCCCATCTCGGCCAAGACTTGATGAAATCCAATCACTCAAAAGCCAAAACTTGCGTAGGATCGAAATTCCTACTACATGGAACTCTAAATTAGAAAATAATAAAGCTTGATATATCAAACCCAAGAATCCGAAAATGTAACAAACTTAGATCTACAAGAAATAAACCAGGGAAATTGAAAATGCTAAGTACTAAAGTGTCTTAGAATCTCGTGAGGAAGATAATGAAACAACAAAAAATGGAGTTCCTCCATGAAGCAAGTTGCACTTGCCTAAGCCTTTCTCTTGGTAGGTGGAGAGAGAGTTATGAGGAAGAAGAAGGAGTTAATGAGAAATGAATGAGGAGAGAGAAAGATTGTTGGGTTAATAAATTATGGATGGTGGTAGGTAGGGGTTTGCATATCAACCCAAACCGAGCCAAGCCAAGCCGAACCCAACCGAACCCGATGCATGTCAAAGCCAAAATAGATCATACGAACCATGAAATGCTAATTAACCCATGCCAATACAAAAAACTCAAGACTAGCCAGCCAGGACAAGCCGAAATACGGGTCCGAGATACGTATACGTATACCAAAATACGTATAACAAAATCCGAAGGTGACACTCCGGAGGAATGGGATTCGCTGGAGAAGAGGGAAACGTTTCGCCGCCTGTGCCATAGGGCGGGTGTGCTCACCCTGCAGGACTTTGCGGAGATCCTCCGCGAGGCCAGTGAGGGGTAGACCTCTTATTTTTCTATTTTTTTGTTTTTTACAGTTTTTTGTCCTCCTCTTGTATACTTCGCCGGAGAATGTTCCGACGACGAAGCTAGGATTTAATGCAATATAATATTTTGTTAACTCAATTTGGTTTCGGCTACAAGCGACTAACTATTTTATCTATTTTTTAATTAATAAATCTTGTTACATCAAATCCATATATCAGCGACGATATCTCCATCAATGACTTGTTATGTCATAGAATTGATTATGCTGCAAGCGTCAATCTTGCCGTCAAATCTATCTTAAATATGAATACAAAGTAAACTAGAGGGCAACTTTGAGTGTTTCAATTTTACTCTTTTCAAGTACATAGTCTTGTTACCAAGTCGTCAAACGTGAAAAATTCGGAATGGCAAAAATATGAGTATATAACGGCTCTATGCAAACAAAATACATTCAAAAATTTAATCAAATATTCGAAAAATGGTAATATTGAGATTAGAAACTTCATATTTTTAAATATGTTGTCAAATTTTGTTAATTAAACATGTTTCCACCATATTTTTTCTGCCAATTTTTTTAATAATGTATACGAAACACGTAGATATATACTAGTAATAAATTTAATTTTAGAAAGTAGTTTTTAAAATTAGGGTCTCAAAATCCCAAAGGTTTATGTAGTGATTTCATATGGATATATACTAGTAATAATAGCAATAAATTTAATTTTGGAAAGTAGTTTTTTAAATTTAATAGTAATAAATTCGACCGTCTTATACTAGTAATAATAGTAATAAATTTAATTTAAGACTCAAAACTATTCTTATTTTTTTTCACTTTCCAAGGTCATATAAGACGGTGGAATTTTCTCTCTTATTCTCTTAAACCCTCTTCCTTCTTCCAAACCCTCTTCTTATCAAAATGCCGTCGAAGAAATAACGACCGTCTTCGAAGGGGAAGAATCCACAAAGGGATGGGATACAGGCCCGAAGGACAGAACTTGTAAGGACGGCGAAAGCTAAGATTATGGTCGCTAGGGCAGAGGACGAAAGGGCAGAGGCGGAAGCAGCGGCGGCGACAACGACGATGAAAATGGAGGCGGCAGCCAAGCCACCTGCAAAAAAGGCTAAAAAACTCATTTCTCAACAAAGATCGAAAAATCTATCTTCGATACAGAGTCGTCGGAAGACTCAACTTATGAAGATCGAAGGCGTACTCAAGCGAAGGCTAAGGTGGCAACGGATACAGAGTCATCAGCGTACTCTGAAGATTTTGAATCCTCATCAGAAGAGAAAAATGAAGAGGAAGAGCAATCATCAAATAAGTTCCAGGATGGAGAGGAGGTAAAAAAATTTAAAGACTCTAAATCTAAGAAGATTTACATTAAATATTTCAAGAAAAAGGCTGTTATGCCTGAAAGATCAATTAAGATGGATGATGTCGAAGACGAAGCTTTTCTGGATATATTGAAATTCTATCAATTGGAGAAACTGAACAAATCCTGTCTTGAGAAAATCTTCCAAACAATAGTAAAAGAATTTTACTCAAATCTTTCGGCTAAAATTAAAAAAAAAAAAGATGATCAACAACTGGTGTTTCTGAGAGGGAAACTGGTTAGGGTAAATGCTGCTGTCATCAACGAATGTTATAGATTTGATCCAGTTCCTGAGTTTGATATGAAAGATATTGATAATGTTTCCATGAGGGATGCAATTCATGAGATTACAGGGTATCAGTGGGTGCCAAGACCCCTCAAAATGTATACAAAGATCAATTAAAAACTTTATATAAATTGTTGCATGCCTACGTATCTCAAACACTCAACCCTACTGGACATGAGTTTTCCATCCATCCCGAGAGAGCAAAATTTCTTTATTATATGGGAAAGAAAAAAAGAATGGATATAGGTTCCTACATGTTCAGTAGAATGATGCATCTCATGGGAAAACCAACTGCAAGGACAGCACTCCCTTTTGGAAGATTTGTATGCTCGATGGCTAGTAAACATTCTGTCCCAAGCTTAGCAGGGGATGTTTATATTAAAAACAAAGGCCCCATGAGAAAACTAACCTTCATTCGAATGTTTGGAAAACGAGCAGCAGCTGCAAGCAAACCATCAACATCTGAAAAACCATAAACTTATGGAATTAAAAACACTAAGGACAGGGTTGATGATCTATATAATTTTGTTGCTGCAAACTTTGAGAATAATTTCAAAGAGATAAAGACTATATCCGACAACCAGAAATTGATTCTGGATAAGATTAACCAGATAGAGGTTGAATTTGCTGACCAAGAATAAGATTTTGCTTTCCTCGTGAAGAAGGTAAATGGGGCTAGCCCAAACTCTTCTGTAAAAAATATACACTGTGCACATTGACACTTTAATGCTAGCCATCACTTTGATACTTCTATTTATATTTTTGGATGTCATTTCTACATATACAGTGAGTCCATACTGACTATAATTTTTCTTATTCCGTCCCTGAAGGTGTAGGTGAAGGATATTTTAAGAAAGAAGAAGAAGAAAAAAAAACAAGAAGAAGAAGATGGAGATGGCTATGAAGATTCATCTTTTGAGTTTTGAAGCTTTTATTTCAATTTGGAAGTAATATTTGAATTATAATATGGTTCTGAATATTTGTTGGTCTTGGCGGTCAAACTAAATTTTGTGTTTGAAATATTGTAAGACTAAACTTTTTGCTTGTACTAAGTGCATAGTTCGTAATTTGTTTGGAAAATATAATATGATCTTGAATTTAGAGTAGGTCTGATATTTATTTAGATTATTGTATTATGAATTATGCAGGTTCTATATTGAATTACTAACGTAGATTGGGCAGATTATTGTAACGTGGATTATGCAGTTTATAGGACTTGGAATGAAGTATACTTAATTTGATTATGATTTTTTGGTTGAAGCGTTTATTTGATTGGCAGTTGGCCTTCACAGATGATATTGATATTTTGGTGTATTCCTTTGATTTGCAGATGCCCTTCACAGATTTCATGAGTCCTGGGTGCATTCCTAGGGTTTACAGATGGCCTCATTACGGATGTATTCCTGGGATCACTAAAACTTTATTTGATCGTAATGTGTTTTGCTTTCTGTAAAAAGTTATTACATCGATGCTATCAATATGAATTTGATGCCAGTGCAATACATAATATAATCCTGCATGTTCATCCCTTGTTATTGCTGAAGCAAAATTGTAATCCTGTCTGTTCATCCCTTGTTATTGCTGAAGCAAAATTATAATCCTGCATGTTTATCCTTTGTTATTACCATCAGTACATCGATGCCATCAGTATGAATTCAGTGCCAGTGTAATGCATAATGTAATGTAAGAAAAATTCTCCTGGATAGTTGGTTAATTATATTCAAACACTCGCAAGAAATTTTGTGCAGCCATACAGTGGAAGCCTGATAAAATGATATTCATATTTTCTTGAACATGATTTAATATTAAATGAATATACTTTGGTAAATGATACTAAAAATACTGTAAATATTTGGTGAAAAAAATATGAGATACTTGAACATTTTCAGTCCTAAATGTACCATACTTTGTTAAAAGCACAGAGAGTGTCCATTCTCTGTGTTAAAAGAACGGAGAATGACCATTCTCCGTTTTAAAAGAACGGAGAATGTCCATTCTTCATTTTAAAAAAATGAAAAATGGCCATTCTCGTTTTAAAAGCAAGGAGAATAGTCATTCTCCATGTTAAAGGAACGGAGAATGGCCATTCTCCTTGAGAATGGCCATTCTCCGTGTTAAAAGCATAGAGAATGGCCAATCTCCGTCCAAAAAAATATTTTCTTCGAAAATATTATCATTAGAAAAGTAAAAAATATTTCGTCCGATCAATACAGATTTTTTTTTAAATATGTGAGCCGATGATCCGCCCGACCTTAGAAGCAGGTTTCCTCAGTTCACCACCACCACCATGACATATAGCTTTATTAACAAAATATTAAATTGTTAGATGAAAAATAAAATTTTTGACAATGGCATGGACAGTAAAATTAGAACGGCACCGCTGGTACTTCTCCTTGTTCAAGGAGGTCTCGACGACGTCCGATGCGAACCGGACCGATTCTTCTCGGCGCAGCTGGTACTTATCGTTGTTCTAGGAGGGCTCGACGACGTTCGACGCGATCCAGACAGATTCTTATTTCCTTATTCATCTCCGTTTCTCTTTCCACCTCCACCACCACCACCAACACCACCACCACCACCACGGCCTGTAACCAAAAAAATTACGGATACGTTGATGCACAAAATATTAAATTGGATGGACGAAAGAGAGAGTAAATATGAGTTAATTTAGGGTGTTCGTTAAAAAAATTAAAGTGAAGAATGACCTGCTAAAGTAAGTTACCAACAGGTCAAAAGTCTAAATCAACATTAAATGATGTTTCTACTCTATTATTCAATCTGAACCATTGGATCAATACCCAATGGCCCAGATTTCGGATGTATCGATACATCCATTTCCAGGGGATATATTGTAGAACGACCCTATATATATATATATATATATATATATATATATATATATATAGTGTGTGTGTGTGTGTACTCTTTTATTTATTTTTAATGTATTTTACACATTTAAATATGAGTGTTATTAAATGCACCCCACTTTCTATTATGTTTACGCTTCTTTTATTTTTAGGATGTTAGACCAGTTTTACAAAAAATTCAAAAAATAACTATTAGTTTATCCCCCCCCCCCCCAACCCAAAAAAAGAAAAGAAAAAAGAAAAACTAAATTGAAATAAAATAAACCTACAAATATTTGTTTTAAATTTTTTATTAAATATTTAATCAATTTTTCTCTTTTTTGAGAGAACTGGACAATTTCTATTCATTCTTTCTTAAACAAATAGAAAAAAATCTAAACATTCTCTTAATCAAATTTTATTAGTAAAATTTTCAATAAAAAAGTAAAACGTCGAAACGTTCTATCCATTGTGAAGGAAGATGAGCAATAGTTGTGAGAAGATTTTAACAGTTAGAAATGTAAAAATATCATGGACGAAGGTGGCAATGATAAAAAATAATAATAAGTTAATATGATAATAAATATATTTAAATGATTTAAGAATTTAAGGAATATATGGGTAACCAGAAAGAATGTGAAATTTTTTTATAAAGTAAATTAACAAAGTCAAGAAAAAGATAAAGTAAATAAAAATAGGGGTGCATTTGACAACACCCTTAAATATGTATAATTGCTACAGTGAAGCCTATCAATTCATTCCAAATTGTTGGATATATACTGTAGAAGCAGTCAGGCATTAATAATCAGGGGCGGATCCAGAAATGTATATTGGGATGGGCTAGAGTAAGTTGGGGTGGGCTAGATGTAAGCAAATTCTCATAAAAAAAAATCAAAATAAAAAATCTATATGAAAAAAATAAGTAAAAAAATTTTTTTGGGGTGGGCTGGAGCCCACCCCACCCCCTACCTAAATCCGCCCCTATTAATAATGGAACCAATTTGAGTTCCAAATATTTTTTAAAAGAAGTACAATGTTCCTCTATCGAGTAATATAAAGTATCTAGGTTTGGAAGGAGTGAAGACCCCTTTTCTCAATCTAGCTGTGGAAAAGCTCACAAAAATCACTTATTTCCAGAGCCAGCTTTTCTAATATAACTTTGGTCCCCCATGGCATCCTTTCCTTTCATATGAGCAGCGAGTACCATGCACGTTGGTCTTCTAATTATGCATGCATGGCCGGCTCTTGCTCAGGTTGTGACCGTGTGAGAAGGTCATGGGTTGGCAGGCACCAAAGGCTAGCTTTCATGACCCATACCTAACACATAGCTATATGTGAAGAGGAAGGCTGAAAGAAGATCAAGTAGATGCCCCCCAATGAACATTTGGAGGTGCCAACATCAAATTCGCCATTCACTCTCACATGCAACCCATCTATCAATGGAAGCAGGGTCAGTCCGAAGGATTGGGTTGTCCTAACCAGAGTTATATAGACACACCGAAATAGACTGGATTTATTAATCGCTTTTGAGGTTTTTGTCTTAAATTAATGCTCAATTAAAAAGAGTATAGGACTTGGACCTAGTGGGTTGTCCTAAGCAAAACTATAGAAGAGGATTACCTAAATTCGAAGTCTTGCCCCCGAGTGGAAGCCGAAGTCCTATCCGAGATGGTTTCAAATTTGTTCTTTTGTAAGTCAATTTGGAGGTCTATACAACAAATTGTTTGGTATGCTTATGTTGATTGAAAACTGTCGTTGACGTTGATTAGATTGAAAGGATTGATGATTTTCACCTTTGCCAAGAATGTAAACTAGATAACAAACCATTTAGGTTAACAAAAATTCTAGGAGAACACATTGAGTCCTATTTTGTCAAACTCGACCATGAAAAATCGTTGGATTACGTTTATCTAATTCCTTGATTTTTTTCGACTCGCTAAAAAGATGTTAGTGAAATCCCCGTGTATATATATATATGTTACAAGTTAAGTTCTTATTTAGTTAACATAGATATCACCAATAATTTTCTTTCTGAGAGTATAGCAACTTCCTATTGAATTCCTAATGATTTGATGTAGATATATATGGCAGATATATGGCAGGAATTAGTTTCCTGCTAAACATGGAAACCACAATGTATATATGACCAAAATTTGGCAATTGTCTGACGAAAAATTGTTTAAATTTACAATTGGGTCTCACCATTTGAATGTTGCTGACAAGGACCGAGATTGAAATTGGAAATATATGAGAGCGCTGGCAACTCGTAATGGTCAGAGAAGACGCAATATAAGAATGGGGAAGTTGGTACTCTTCTCTCCTCTTGAAGTTGAGTTAATTGGCTGGCCTACTACGAAATTGAACTGGCTCTCTATTTTTGGCCTGAAGTTTGTGCATGTTCCATAAGTTGTCATTTGTAGCAAATAGGATCATACACAAATGTCAATATGAAGACTTAATTAGCACATCTAGAGGACAAGCACTGCAAATTTTCATTTTTGAGGGAGACTATGCACATGACTCATGTGCATATTCAATTATTCCCATTCGCAAAAATGCATACTTTAAACTTAATTTTCTACTTATTTTATTGGCAATGGGTAATATATGCCCACCTTCGAGTTCATTTTTCTTCATCCATCCAAACTTGTGAAAATGTTCACCTGTTCCATTCAAAGAATTTTACTTGTGAAACTAATAGTCAAAACTTACGTGGTATTCACCATATTGTTCACGAAGTG
>JANAVB010006109.1:0-14388 GCA_029216955.1 Iris pallida | reverse complement strand
AAAAATAGTGTTTAGAAAAGGCCATTCATATAGGCACAACATACAATGTCAGGATACCAAAAATGTTGATTTTTTACTACCCAAAATATCATTTGAAATTTTTACGGGACATAATCCACTTTAAGTCGGAAATGTTAGAATTTTGAGAGTCTGACTATTATTAGGGCTGTTAGATCAAACAGTCTTTTGTTGTCTCCAATGAGACTGCATCAAAATTGGAAGTTTGAAAAACATATAAGATTGGGTTCGTTACTTTGGCAAAACACTCATTGGCAAATTAACATAAAAATATACAAGTAATATTTAGAAATAGATAAACTAAACATAGAAACTAAGATTAAAAAATATATAATTGGAAGAGGAAAAATATTCAAATAATAGAAGAGAAGAAGATAGAAGAAGAAGAGAGAAGAAGAAGAAGAAAGAGAAGAAGAAGAAAGAGAAAAGAATAAGAAGAAGAAGAAGAAGAAGAAGAAGAAGAAATTGAAAGATTTAGATTGTGGAAGGACCCTTGGTGTGTGCCGTCTCCACTTAGGATTGGAAGAGGAAGATGAAGTAGGGAACAGAGAGCAGAAAGAGGAAGAGAGGGCACAGACGTTAGGGAAAAAAAAAGAAAGAAATTGTGTTGCCTGAATTAATTTTGATGACAGCTTCTAAAAAATCTCATTAATCCCATGATGCCACTATCATGTGTTGCTCAAGGTGTGAACTGGGTCCGGCAGTCGAAACCCAGTCCTGAGCCGGCCCGGTCAAGCCAGGCTCGGTCAACGGTCTGACCCGGTCCAGCCCACAAGACACCTGGGTTCGGGCTGGGTCAGAAGAAGTGGCCTGATATCCTTGTCCGGAAAGGAACGAAAAAACCCGAGCCGAACCGGGTTAGCCCAACGAGTTTGGCGACCCATCTCGGATCAGCTAGACCAGCGACCCAACCTAGGCTCGGTTCAGGCCCCAAAAAAATTCGATCAGCGCACCCTTCTCCCCTATCTCGAGGGCCCCACAACATTTTTTAATATGTATATACTTATATTGGGGGGGTAAATGATCAGAGTACCCTAATAGCCGTTAGGAGGAACGTTAGAGGGTATTTTGGTAAATTACCCCTCTAATGTCATACTTGTCTTGGAGGGTATGTTACCAAATACCCCTAATATTATAGCTTTTTACAACTGTTTTAAGTGCATTTTGGTCATTTGCTAAAATTGACCAAAATACCCTTATAATAAATCTATTTAAGGGTATTACGTATAATTTGGCATACAAAATTCTTATAAATAGGACATAAATCATCAAAATTAACCACAACAAATGTTCTTCCCTCTATTGCAATATTAAGAAGCAAACATATTTCTGAAGACAAATGTAACAACTTTTTGTAGTGAAGTTAAAATTTTCTAGAGGCTGATGTGCAATTTTCGGGAGTCTAAAATGCAATTTTCTGGAGGCTTCAACTTGTGCACAAAATTTGAAGGCTTCAATTTGTGTTTTCAACTAATTTTTAATATTTAAAAATAATTTCTTTCTGTTTTTTTATTCATAAATTTTCTTTCCCATTTGTAAATCCCCTAAATTTTTAAGTTTTTTTATTATTATTGTTTTTTTGAAATAATTGTTTAGTATTTTTATAACCTTGTAATCAATGTTATGATTTATTTTATATTAAAACTAGCAGGTAAGCCCTATTTTTATGTGTATGTAAATTATTTTATAGAGGATTATCGAAATACTCTAGAGTATATATTTTTATTTTCGGATATTTAGAATTTATTTATTTACCTAGATAATTTATAATATTTGTAAATTATCAAATAGTTTGTTTTCTTTAAATATTGGAATTTTGCAAATGTCAGGATTACAAAGCAAACTGCTACGTTATAAGTTAATGGGTACAAGAGATTAATAAAATATTTTTGAAATTATTTTTAGAATTTATTTGGAAAATTTTTGAGTGTATTAGAGTATTTAAAGAATTATATTTAGTTATACTGTAAAGCAAAAAAAGAATTAGAATCAACAGTGCAAAAGCACTGTTCACACCATCAACTTCACCGCGCCCGAGTGCATAGTTCGATAAGAGAAAAAATATATAATTGAATCAAATCAAATGAAATCATGTCTTTCCGAGTCTTGGTTCTATCCTAATCTAGATAGAGTTCTCCTGCGACTGGATAAAATCAAACACAAAATTTAATATATTCGATTGAGTAATCGAATTAAAATCGGACTCTTTTTCCCCACATGTACGAACGAGCGAACGATAGGGAGTTCTTCGAAACACTTCTACAAAAACTTTACCTAATCCACGAAGAGAAACTCCAGATGAACCCCAGCGCTCCTGTGCCCCTTCCCGACAGCCTGCTCACCATCGTCGGCCATCGGACCACCGTGAAAACCCTAAAAACCCGAGCAATAACAGAGTCTCTCTGTTTTGCACAGCCGTGAGGTATGCCATTTCCCTTCTTGTTTCTTTGTACGTGGTGAATAATTTTCGATTCAGTAAGTTCCTATTTAGAGACTATATAACCCTCTAGGATCCCCATCAATTTGAGTGTATAGATACCCAGCAAATTGCTCGAAAACTCGAGGCAAGTTTGGTGGAAAAAAATGTTTTCTGAAACCAGTTATGGATAGTCCATACCCCTTACTGGAAGCCATTTATTAGCCAATCCAGCAACAGAATCATGAACCTATTTAAATAGATTCAAAGACAACATATATAAGATTCAAACCCCTTTTGTAGCCTCTAATTTCATTGAGTATGTGGGAAGTTATTCGTTTTTAATGATCAAGAAAAACCTAGGTTTTTAAAACTAAAATTTAAAAAAAAATACCCGATATGGCGTGCGTTCCGACAAACCGGGCAACGTTGTCGCAAACAGAAAGCATCGAAAGGTGCGTATCGACTTCGTGGACGTGTGGACTTTGACGAAATTCAAATTGGTTGCGTGTGTGCGACGAATTTGATGCGTATCCGTCAAATTTACCATATCAGCCTCTTTGCAAATTTTCTAATAACTTTGTGCATGTTCGTCAAAATGAGACGAAACTTACACCAGCAGGACTGTATCATTTTTTTGGTCCTGTATGCCAAGTTTGGTGCGATTCTGAGAAGGTCGACTGGTACACCTATTTGGCGGACCCGCGACCTGATCCAACGAGCAATTTTGTGCACGGCTCATCGAAATCCAAAATTTGACATACCGTTGAGTTCATCTCCTCAAACTGAACTCGTAGACATGTAGTTGACGACTTTAGAGACCATAGATATTGGCATGCATTTTGGTGCAAAACGGGTCCAACGACGGACATAATTTTGACCCAAAATTATAATTTTGCCCCTGTTCTAGAATTGGACTTTTGGACATGCATTTTCTAGACATCTTTTATTCCAAATATTCTCATGGTGTTTATTTCAGCATCCGAGGACGTATGCGGGATTTGGCTTTCATCGCTTCACTATTCTGACGGTTCGAGCTGTTGGACGTCGTCCTTTTGCATACAACCTCAGGCAAGATACCTTGTCATATTTACTGCTTATATTTAGTCTAAATTTTTGTTATTTGTATATAACTATTTATTTATTTCCAGTTCTTGTAGCTGTACCATTATTACAGTTCCTGATTTATTACCTGCTCAGTGATATTAGCTTTACTTTACTTATTATCCTTTGATTGCATATAGACCTAGAGTTAATGGACTACCATTTGTAGTGTATATCATAAACCTTGACACAGTTGTACCACAAGGTATGTGTGAGATGAGTAGCTTATAGAGGTACTTGTATGATGGCTGATCACCTGTGCGCGTGCGTTAGGGCTAACTGCTAATAGAGGCATGTTAGGAGACTTAACAGTTAGTAGAGGTATAGGAGTCATGGATGTGACTCTACTAGGCATTGGATGGGAAGAACAATTCCTTAACGTATGGGCCACGTATGCACTTTCCTATTATTGTCGGTTATCTCCGTTGGAGATACGGTCTTGGATCCTGATACCTGATTTCATGCTGGCCTCTGACATTCGATGAATGTTATACTTTGAGGTCCCTGGTATCCTGTGGAAACATACCTAATTTTCCTGCAGCCAGAGTGCCCATGCATTGAAGGTTTGTTCTTAACTGCATAAACACGTTAAAATGGTCAGGTAACCCTCGTCAATGTCACATCACCCCCGTTCCATTAGTAGGTTGGGACAATGTCGCATCGCGGTATAGTGTGCTACCCCTTGTCCTTGTTTGGTTGTAGGGGTAGTCCACTGTTTCGATGATGAGATATTGGATCTTGTTACAATTGGGACTATTTTACTTTACTTGTGATTTATGACACATTATATATATTCAGTTATGTGGCATATTTTTTATGTACCTTGTTACATCCCTCTGCGGACCTGGTTATCTCTCCAGGTGTGTGCTTTGTGACTTTTCACATGTGTTCTAGCCAAGGTCGTGAACTTCTCCATTCCTTCGAAGATGATTGCTCTTGGTTCGTCTTGCCATTGTTATTGATCATTTTTTGTATATTTTTTTTCATTTAAAATAGTTGGTAGTGGATTTGTCTCTGCCCAACTACATGTACAAATGACAAATTCATAGTTGATTATATTCTTATTTTCGATTTTGTGGATGAGATTTAGTTATTATGGTTTACTGAATTCTACAGCTTATGTATACATATGGGGGGTTCGGTACATTGGAGTATACTTCGTATGTATACAGTTGGCATATTTACGTACTTGGTCCTATGTATTTTGCGACTAGGGCATTACATGTTTTTATGGTAGCCCATGCAGGTCGAGTTCATCACTTCGGTTACGTTACTGTACCGATGTGAGCCTGCAGATAGGATTAGAGTCTAGAATCTCATCCACTCAGTTGAGCTCCTTTCTTGAATTCAATTCGAACTCTCATCCGATTACCTTGACTTCCTTTTGCTTGATTCCTATCACTACAAATCGTATCTTTCCTTCGTGTTTAACAGAGAGGTTAGGAAGATAACTCATACGAGTATACGTGTTATACTGTTCAATCACCCATTAGTTGACTTTTATAAGTTGGGTAGTACTGCTCACTGCCTACCACCCCGTGTCCTTGAACCTATTAATAAAGTGTAAATGAGCTACAATGAATATATGCTGAAGATATGTTTGCCTAGAATATAGAGTTTTAGTAGCCCATACTCCATTGGTCAATCATGGCCTAATACAAGAGCCAGTAGGGCGACTGTACAAGCAGGAACACCAGACAAGACTTAGATCCTTGTAAAACTTGAACTATTTATTACTGCTTTTATCATTATCTCCCGTAGTTATACTTTGCAATATCATAAATAATGTTGTTATTTATAGCCTAGTTTTGTAAGCTTATATTTTTATCGAGCTTGTTCAGGACATATGTATACTGGGGACGCCCACTAACATATTGTCTAATCAGAATCAGTGTATTATGGTCTGATCAACCTTGGTGCACTTGGTTCACTCATCATATAATTATTCTATGTGGATTGAGATATAGAGGTATCTAGGATCTCATCCGCGACTTGCATTGACAATTCCTCTTAAATTATACATTCGCCTTTGAATCGCATAATTGTATTCAATGACATCTTTCTTGAACTCTTTATTGCTTTTGTCTTTCACTGATTTGAAAAAAAAACACTTGTATTTGATAGATGGATACAGAGTATCTGACCATGATAGTTGTATACACATGTGTAGCTACCATCGGCCAGCTATGTGACTACGACCTTGCCTTGAGTTACTCGTTCTTCCCTCAACCCTAAAACTACTATCGTGATCTTCTAGTCACTTGAATTTGATGATGATTAGAACCATATCCTTGGTCAAAAACCAACCTAGGCGACTATCTATTCTCGAGGAACGAAATATTATGGTTCTCTAAATTTTTTCTTGACTCTTGATCTAACTAGCAACCCTTATACCCAAACCCAACCCTTACTCTACCAAGCCCACAGTTTCGACTTGAAAGGAATAGAGAGAAACAAGGACAAGCAATTACCATGACTATGATGTACACCATTCCAAGGTTAGAGATTCAGCAGGCGATATTCTAGGTATAAAATTTTATTATTAAAGACGTGACTTTGCCTTAGAACAACACCTTCACCAACTTGGCCAATTTCTGTAGCGTGATAATCCATCATGTTGATACCCTAGTTATCAATAGCAATATATGAGCACTACATTCAAAACCACTAGAACCCTTGTGACTATAGTCTGGCAGGCTTGACACAAATAGAAAATTTATGGCGTAGTAGTTAACGATCTTTCATATGACGTGCTTTAGAGTTGTTACTCCATCAATAGAAACTCGTACACTATGGACAAGTGGACCATTCTACTTTATTGACTCGTGTATCATTGTACGCAATCATTTTCCATTTATTAGAAATTGAAGTGCGGTCCTTGAATTTAATTCATATCTGTCGTATCACGTTACACCATGCCTTAATCCTTATTATCAAAAGTTAAGGTATAATATTATGACTTTAAAAATTCCTTCTAACCTCATTAATCCTAAAACCATTACTTAGCTTCTAAAAGTGAGTAGAATGTAAGCCTTCTAAATTTTAGGAAATACTAAGATTAACAATCGATCAGGATAAGTCAATTTTTATTAGGATGATAATTAGTGCCCCTTGAACTCATACTTTCCATTTAGATCATTTGGTGTTCACGACCATGACATTATTATTCGGAGCACGAGACCAGCTGATACCTTTCAATAAATTTTATATACAAGACATAGACGACTCCACCTTCATGTAGACATATCATGTCCCACTAAAACACGTTCCCTTGCACTCTATTTTTTATGATACGACTTTTAGGTCAAAACGACTAACAAGAACCCTTACCGTCGAAACCGATATACTTTTCGACTGCAGTTAGAAATCCAACCTTGACTCAAATCTTTTGGCCCGATATACGGTTGTGGCCTACTCGAAGCCCACTACGCAAATGCCGCTAGTGTGCCACTAGATTGAGTCTTCTTGTGCCACTTAAACACAAAAGTCACAGAAGGCGCATTGTTGGTCTTAAGGAGCCTAGTTAACCAACCCGACTGAAAAGTTTGCCCGACCACTTGACTTAAAATCTATATAAGATTACCCTAATCTACTAGAAATGGCTCATACTGTTCCATATCATCTCGTCCAGTCAATATTGATTGAAACCTACGATTCATACAATCAAAGATCGGTGTCCAGTTAAAAAATCCATTAAGACCCAGTTAAACCCATCCTTGCATATCGCCATAATTGGGATACAAAAAAACAAAACTTGATAACACAGATCCTTATACCTATTATGTAGTCCCCATCTCATGGGCCACTAATTCTCATTCCATAAATCCTATAATTGTATCTCTTCAGATACTATGATTATACGAAGAATGGAACACCGTTGTATCAACTTGTTTCCAGTTATGTTTGACCAAGACCCTCCTACTGCCTTGATAAGCCATGACTGATACATGAGCAATGATAAGTAAGTAATACCTAGGCTTTCCATAAAGTCCATCAGTACATCATAACCTCATACATCTCCTTCAAATGTGATCTTTTTAGAAGTCCCGTTACCGTGCTTTCCATATTTAACCAATTTTTATAAGTTAGGTGTACCTTGAACTTAGTATACTCTTTTTCTCTCTCTCTCTCCCCCCCTCTTTTGGATATAGGATGACAATTGTAACCGTTATACCATTTGTTGGAGGCTACAATGAGATCTTCGTACTGCATTTATATTCTTTGCTCGTACGATTACATAACCACAACGAAAGATAGAAACCTTGATTCTTTAAATTTTGTTCTATTATAGAATCGTATCTTACTTTCAAACTCAAGAAAGGAATTTCCTTAGGGTATAGGTAAGCCTTGCTAGAACACAAGGTTCTGGAATTAGCAGATGATTAAGGTAGATCGACTCCATTTAGGCTAAAAATTTAGTGGTTCATAACGTCCATCTTTATCCGTATCAATTGATAACCTCTACCATGTTTTGATTTTTTTTGCACAAAATGAGCATTTTCCTTCCAACAAATTTTGCACCCACGATCTAGACAAGTCACTCTACACCCATGACATACATATCTCACACAAACACACATTCTTGTGCTCCATTTCAATTAGACCACATGTATGATACATTTTTCCTAGCACAAACTAGTGATACCTATTTTCATCTCTTTTGATTTTCACTATGACAGTATTTAGCCTAACTTAGAAACCGCGACTGCGGTCTATAGTATCCAATATACTCATGCCCCTTCTTAGAAGCTGTCCCTTCCAGAAATATTGTAACAACGATTTAAACGGATAGCCAACTTCTATAAGTTGGGTAGAGTATTGAATGAAGAATACCCTATCTTGTAGAATACTATGACCCTTTGGATTCATGTGATAACTACCGCCTCCATCTTTTCGAGAACCAATTTAGGATTGATGCACTCACTCTCCCTTCGTATTCTACCTTATTATATTTTTATTTGTTATATTAATTTTATTTAATTTCGAGGGCGAAATTTTTAGAAGTTGGGAAGGATGTAAACCCCCTAAATTTTTAAGTTTTTTTTTATTTTTTTGAAATAATTGTTTAGTATTTTTATAACCTTGTAATCAATGTTACGATTTATTTTATATCAAAACTAGCAGGTAAGCCCTATTTTTATGTGTATAGAAATTATTTTATAGAGGATTACTGAAATACTCTAGAGTATATATTTTTTATTTTTAGATATTTGGATAATTAGAATTTATTTATTTACCTTGATAATTTATAATATTTGTAAATTATCAAATAGTTTGTTTTCTTTAAATATTGGAATTTACTAAATGTTAGGATTATAAAGCAAACTTCAACTTTATAAGTTAATGGGTACTAGAGATTGATAAAATATTTTTGAAATTATTTTCAGAATTTATTTGGAAAAATTTAGAGTGCATTAGAGTATTTAAAGAATTATATTTTGTTATACTATAAAGCAAAAAAAATTTTGAATGAACAGTGCAAAAGCATTGTTCACCCATCACCTTCCCCGAGCCCGAGTGCATGGTTCGATAAGAGAAAAAAAATATAACAATCGAATCAAATCAAATGAAATCAAATCTTTTCGAGTCTTGGTTCTATCCTAATCTCGATAGAGTTCTCCTGCGACTGGATAGAATCAAACACAAAATTTAATATATTTGATTGAGTAATCGAATTAAAATCAGACTCTTTTTCCCCACATATACGAACGAGCGAACGACAGGGAGTTCTTCGAAACACTTCTACAAAAACTTTACCTAATCCACAGAGAGAAACTCCCAATGAACCCCAGCGGTCCCGTGCCCCTTCCCGACAGCCTGCTTACCATCGTCGGCCGTTGTACCACCGTAAAAACCCCAAAAACCCGACCAATAACAAAGTCTCTCTGTTTTGTACAGCCATGAGGTATGCCATTTCCCTTTATTGTTTCTTTGTACGTGGTGAATGCTTTTCAAATCTGTGAGTTCCTATTTAGAGACTATATAACCCTCTAGGATCCCCATCAATTTGAATGTATAGATACCCAGCGAATCGCTCGAAAACTTAAGGCAAGTTTGGCAAAAAAAAGTTTTCTGAAAACAGTTAGGGACAGTCCACACCCCTTACTGGAAGGCGTTTATTAGCCAATCCAATAACAAAATCAAGAACCTATTTAAATAGATTCAAAGACAACATATATGATATTCAAACCCCTTTTGTAGCTTATGATTTCATTGAGTATGTGCGAAGTTATTCGTTTTTAAAGATGAAGAAAAACCCAGGTTTTTAAAACTGAAATTTACAAGAAAAAAACTTGCCGATACGGCGTACGCCCTAACAAACTGGGCAACGTGGTTGCGAACCAAAAGTATCAAAATGTGCGTATCAACTTCGTGGACGTGTGGGCTTTGCCAGAATTCAAATTGGTTGCGTGTGCGCGACAAATTTGATACGTATCCGTCAAAATTCAGCACATTGGCCTCTTTGCAAATTTCTTAATTACTTTGTGCATATTCGTCAAATCGAGATAAAACTTCTGCCAACAGGACCGTATCATTTTTTTTTGGTCATGTATGCCAAGTTTGGTCTGATTCTGAGAAGTTCGACGGCAACATCTATTTGGCGGGCCCGTGACCCGATCCGACGGACGATTTTATGCACGGCTCATCAGAATCCAAAATGGGACATACCGTTGTGTTCATCTCCTTAAACTGGACCCATAGACATGTAGATTGACGACTTTAGAGACCATAGATATTGGTACGTATTTTGGTGCAAAATGGGTCTAACGACGGATATCGTTTTGGCCCAAAATTACGATTTTGCCCCTGTTCCAGAATTGTACTTTTGGACAGGCATTTTCTAGACATATCTTTTATTCCAAACACGTTCGTGGTGTTAATTTTTGCATCCGAGGACGTATGCGGGATTTGGCTTTTATCGCTTTACTATTCTGATGGTTTGAGCTATTGGACGTTGCCCTTTTGCACACAACCTCAGACAAGATACCTTGCCATATTTACTGCTTATATTTAGTCTAAATTTTTGTTCTTTGCATATCACAGTTTATTTATTTCCAGTTTTTGTATCTGTACCATTATTATAGTTCCTAATTTATTACCTGTTCAGTGATATTATAGCTTTACTTTACTTATTATCCTTTGATTGCATATAGACATAGAGTTAATGGACTACCATTTGTAGTGTATATCATAAACCTTAACACAGTTGTACTATGAGGTATGTGTGAGATGAGTAGCATGTAGAGGTACTTGCTTGATGGCGTATCACCTATGTGCATGCGTTAGGACTAACTGCTAATAGATGTATGGTAGGAGACTTGGCAGTTAGTAGAGGTATATGAGTTATGGATGTGACTCTAGTAGGCATTGGGTGAAAAGAACAGTTCCTTAACGTATGGGTCACGTATGCACTTTCCCATTATTATCGGTTATCTTCGCTGGAGATACGGTTCTGGATCCTGATACCTGAATTCCTGCTGGTTTCTGACATTCGATGAATGTTATGCTTTGAGGTCCCTGGTATCCTGTGGGACCATACCTAATTTTTCTGCAGCCAGAGTGCCCATTCGTTGATGGTTTGTTCTTAACTGCATAAATACGTTAAAATGGTCAGGTAACCCTCGTCAATGTCATATCACCCCCCGTTCCATTAGTAGCTTGGGATAATGTCGCATCGCGGTATAGTATTCTACCCCTTGTCCTTGTTTGGTTGTAGGGGTAGTCCACTGTTTCGATGATGACATATTGGATCTTGTTAGAATTGGGGCTATTTTATTTTACTTGTGATTTATGACACATTATATATATTCTGTTATATGGCACTACAATAAAAAGACCTATTAATGACGCTTGATAAGTGGATTTCATGACGGCTGATAAAGAAGCGTCATCAAAGTTCAGCAAGACTCCATTCTATGACAGTGTCCAGTATAAACGTTATTGATAGTCTTTCAGTCATACGAGCGTCATGAAAAAAAAGCACCAAAATTTAAGTCAAAACCTCCACTCCCCCGCACTTAAGAAAAAGCCTAGCCCTCATTCTCTCTTTCTCCTTCTCCTTCTCCTTCTCCTCCCGCTCCCCAACTCGCCGAAAGATGATGGATTTGAAGACTCTCGTCACTCGCACGCTCGAAAAGAAGGGCGTACTTGCCAAAATTAGGGTTTGTCCCTCTTTCTCATTTTTCTCAAATTAGGGTTTCTCTTCGAAAATTAGGTTTTTCTGATCGATGTATTCCTATAGGAGAATCTATATACTAGGGTTTCTTTCGGATCCCTCCGTAGCTCTGGTACCGCAGGGGCAGCTGAAGCTAAGCTCGACGAGCTCCGTGGCGTCCTCGGCAAGCCGGTGGGCGACCCGCTCAAGATCGTCGGCATCGATGAGGGCGCCTGGGCCAGCGTCTTTGCCGCCCTCCTACAGGACGGCTACGGCCGATTCCGCAACAAGATCCAGGTACGCGTGTGGCGTCGACCGGGTCCTATGTTTCCCTTTGTGTCCCAGTTTTTAATTTATTAGAGTGGGAAGGGCTCGGGCTCAGATGGTCATGGGGGCTTCCACCTCCCTATTCTAATCAGTTTGGGTTGAGGGAGTGCAATAGGCACTAGATTAAGCCTGTTCGAGCCACACCAGGGGCTCCCTGCAGTAGGGAAATGCCAGGTGTGCAGGCCAATGCAAGGGGGCAGCCAGGCTTGCTGTGCACAGCTTATATTGGCCAGGGTGTTAGCAAGTTTCAAATATCAAGTATGAACTGATACTTAGTATCAGTTGGTTGGGATTTGAATGAGTATCATGGCATAAGCTAAGGGGGTGAGATGTTTGAATCATTTTCTTCCATTCTGCTAGGTTAAGGGCCATGTCCCATGTAATTCTGTAACATTACCAAAAACCATATCCTTAGTTACAACCTCAATCCAAGTTCATTTGTTTAGGCCTTCTTTGACAAATATTTTATCGCTCTTTCTCTTCCTAAACGGGTCATGATATTATTCTATCTTGCACATTTCCAAGTCACATGAGATGCTTTTATCTCATCTTATCCTCAATTGAACCTTCTGTTAAAATTATGTTACTTTAGGAGGTGAACATGGTGATCAAAGAGGTAAGTCAAGTGGAATGCTAGTACTCATGCATAACCTGTGAGGAAAGATATATGGTTTAAAAATGCACATGGTCATGATTCCAGTGACTCACATTTTTTCTGTGATCTTCAATGGAGGATTAAGATTGCCTTTGAAATTCATCTCCTCTGAATTGAACTAGAATTATGATGAAGTCCAGTTATTGTTCTGAATACTTTGTCGACGATAAACTCACTATAGTGCAGTTCTGCAATAGGCTATAGGCATAAGGTGCTCACTTATTTAGTGTGATGGGAATTTCCTGTCACGACCCGCACCCTTATGAGGGGTACGAGCACAAGAATATAGTGATAGGGTGGCTTGGATCACATAGCCCCTAATAATTCCCCATCCATGAATAGTACAATGGATCTGGACATGACACGTCATGGCACGTATTTCCATAAGAGGGTAGCAAGTCCCCTTAGAAATCGGTGTCTATACAAGTACAGGGAATAAGACAGGAATGTACCAATATACCCAGAAAATCTAGGAACAACATCTCATGTCATGATCCAACGTATACTAGTCCGTGAACTATCGTGACTGGGAATCGAGTAAGACACTACAACTGAATCGGATATAGCAGATATCAAGACAATAAAAACTATCAGTGAATGTACTCGCTTGCTGTCCTGAGCTGTAGCGTATATCAATGCTCAGAATGGTAATCAGAGACCTAAAGATGAGATATTGCATGTTAATTTAGGTTTAACAAAGTTATGAATGATTTCTAATGCATGATATAAAATCTAGGTCAAACTAGGTCTCACTGAGTCACACTAAGTCCTATCAAGTCTTTCTAGGTCAAACTAAGTCCTGTCAAGTCAATCTAAGTCAAGATAAGTCAACTCTAGGTCATCCTAGTCATAGCAAGTCAAAATAAGTCAAAGCAAGTCAAACGGGGTCAAGAGTCGACTTACAGTTGACTTTTAGTCAACTGGTCAACCCTGGTCAACTCTGGTCAACTCTAGGTCAACCCTAGGTCAAACTGGTCAAATGTTGACCAACAGTTGACTTTTGGTCAACTGGTCAACTCTAGTTTGGATTTGGTCAAAATTAGTCAAAGGGTTGACTCATTGTTGACTTTTGGGTAAAAAGTCAACTCAGGGTCAACCGAGCCAAAATTGGTTCAAATATGACATTTGTAGGGTGTACCTATCAAGTCACCTAAGTTTCAAGTTAAACCGACTACCCGTATCCCGTATCTTGAAATTATACGATTACCATTTATATATACATACCCTTAAACCACTCTAACATTAAAGCCAAGTGGCTTTCCCTTGGGAGTTTCACTCCCGGCTTCCTAGGTTAGTAGGATACTAGCCTATACAATCATTACCTACCAAGTTCTCTAGGTAGGGTGGACATCCAGTCCATCTTACGGTCCATGATATCCGTTTACCCGTTATTTTGAGTACGGTAGGATACTCAATAATATCGCGTGCTACCCTTCTCCAATTCCAAAACGGAATCCCGATTTTAACTTAGGAGCCTACCCACAAACTCTATTTTATATTGGCTATGTCCTATTCAAGTTTGGACGCGTTCCGACGCTCTTATCTCAAATCACCCTTCTCCAGGCCCTCACACAACCACTCATTCACTCACTCAATCTCACTCTCACACACTCTCACATAGGACTAGTTTAGGGGTTAGTTTAGTGGGTTTAAATAGGTGTATATATAGAGTATATATATGTATATATATTGCTATATATACGTAGGCTTATG
>JANAVB010006108.1:0-43655 GCA_029216955.1 Iris pallida | reverse complement strand
TGGACACACAAGCTCTCGGACACAGGGCATACACAGGAATGTGTCCTGCTGCCACAGTGTCCCCACGCACTGTAGAAGCCACGTGGACACGCCAAAATTGGCACGGAGCACGGGGCAATGACTGACAGGTCATCCCCAAAGTTTGGGATGACCTCGTGTCGTGTCGGACACGGAATCGACCCCGCAAGGGTCGTTCTAAACACTGTGTACACACGCACAGACACTGTACTTTGAACGTGTCGTGTCCACTGTACACCACGTGGACACTTGGTACTGACATGGACACGAAGCCTGTATGTAGGCGAACACATTGGACACAACCACGTGGTGTCACGTGTCCCGTGTCGCGAGCACGAGACACGCGAAAACACGACGACACAGTCTGAAACACGTAAATTGGGGCTTCTGATACGTGTGTCGTGTCCCCTCTACACGACACTGTGGACACGTATCAGGCCCATGGACACGAAGCCCAACCCTAGGCGCACCTTCGGGCACGAGCACGAGGCCTGTGTCGCTTTGTGTCGTGTCCTAGACTAATTTTGAATTTACACTGTAACAGTGTACACTGGTTTACCCGTGTGACTTTAAATCCTTGTGGACACGTCGTGTCGTGTCGTGACACAGTGTCAGGCTGCTAGGGACCTAGCCTAACCTAGGGGCTTTAGTTACCAACCAAGTTGGGTCATCTTAGGTCGTTTTGATTGATGTTTGAGCTAACCCAGTTAGGTTTTCACAGTGCAATTTCTTATTTTCTGAAAATTACAGTTTTTGCAAAATCGAATTTTGATTCGATTTTGCTAATGATTTATGTATTATATTAATGTATTTTAATGTGTATATGTAGATATGTGTATGTGAGAGTGTGGGTCGATTTGGGGATTTTTGGTGTGTGTGTGTTAAGTTATATATATATATATACATATGTGTGTATATATGTATTATGTGTGTGTGTGTTTTGGATGGGTTTGGGTTCAGGAATTCCTGGAACCCCCCCTGATTCATTCAGTCTCCCTCTCTCTCACTGTCTCACTCTCTCTCTCTCACTCAGTCTCTCTCTCTATGTCATATATATATATATAGTATATAGGTTTTATATATATATATATATATATATTATAAATATATTGATATATATATATGTATTAGTATTAGATACATATATGTATATATGTGTGTGGTTGTATTATATATGATATTCCTATATTGGGTATTGGGTATTAGATAGATTCATATCTATATATATCATATATATATATATATATATGTATATGTTTCCTACTATAGGTTATATAGAAACCCTATACTAGCCGGCCTATGGCCTAGGATTACTAGCCTATGGCTTGGGGCTAGCCCTGAATGACCCAAAACCCTTTGTGTTGACCCTTGTTGACTAAGGGTTGACCAAAGTCAACTGTAGGTCAAGATTGACCTAGTTCACCTAGAAATGACTAGGAATGACCTAAATCAACTAGTTTAACTAGTTTGACTAAAACCCTAACTAGTTTGACTAGTATTGACTTAACCTTGACTAGTTTGACTTTAGAGTTGACCAAGAGTTGACTTTTGACCAGATTGACCTAGAATCATGTAGTATGCATTGTATACTTTATTTTTACCATTGTGGATACATTGTGACTTGTATTGCTCTGATTAGGAGCCATACACCTCTCCTCAGACAGTATATCTTCTTCAGACATTCAGTTATCAGGCGAGTACATTCTCTGACCGTTTCATATTTGCCAGGATTTTATTCTTGCTCTAGCTTACTTTACTTGATGCTGACACGATTGTTATCACGGATTGGTACTATATGGATCTTTTCATGAGATGTTATCCCCCTCGGGAGCATCAGGTACTTTTGTCATGTGTGTTTCACTTACATCAGTATCTCATGCTTCTATTTTCATGTATCTTCATGTATCAGCTAGTGACTCATGTACTCTCATGATCACCGAGCCTCCATGAATCTTCATGAATCACTCACGTATCACCCAATTATGGGCTTATCACGAATCTTAACATAACCTGAATGGATCCTTGTGTATTGATTGGGGATGGGGAGTGGAAATAGTCATGTGGATATTACCCCAGTAGCTGTAGTCATGAATCACTTCTAGCTGTAGTCATGAATCTCCTATGCCATTTCACATGTCTATATTTTACTCTGACTCACTAGACACTGCTAGTTCTCTATATACAGTAGATATTTCCTTTACAGCTATCTCTTTTGCTACATGTATCTTCCTTCAGCAGTTCCTGTATTTTACTCTATTGCATGCTTTATATCTCCTATCATTCTATGCACTGCGTGAGATGTATTGTGCTCGTTCCCGTCCTGATTGGACCTGTTGAAAATATTACAGAGGATGAGGAGGAGGCCCTGGTGTCTACCTATTATGGAGCAGGACTAGATGATACTTATGTTGTGGACCCTCAGCAGGATCCACCTGCAGCTGAGGATGTTGTTCCAGTAGTCTAGACCAGTTTAGCCTAGGCAGTCTTTTCTATATTTACTTTTGTCTCACATCTGAGTTGTATTTTGAGATGTTGAGTTATGTATAGATTCTTAGTCTTGTATTATGAGTTGACATTCTGGATGTTCTTCGACACTTAGTCTTATTTCATCTATGCTATGGTTCTCTTTGAGTTACTATCTATCTTCTGTCTTTCGTTCTTCTACCCTAGATGTGATTGAGATGTATATTGTTATGTCACCTCCATTCGGAGAGTATAAACTGTACAGGTACTTTGGTATTGTTAGATGATTGACCCAGGACAGCGTTCTACCGCCGACACTGCGGCGTAGGCTGGGCGTTGTTACGTTCTCGTACCCTAACAGTAGGTGCGGGTCGTGACACAAGCTTCTCGAAACTTGCAAAATTTGTCGGCGCCTTCCTGCCTAACAAAGAAGAATGGTGCGAGCGTTTTCAGCAAGGCCTCAACGAAGAACTGCGTAGGGACGTCATGAAACCAACGATGCCAAACTTATGAATCCTACGAAGCCGCACTTGATAGCGAGCGGATCTTTGGCGTATGTCGCAAAGGGCTGTGCCTGTCGTTCGTAACAACTTCAACAAGCATCCTAACGACGCCGGGGGATCGGGAATATCTAAACGTCCGAACACATTCGATAACCGGGGCCATGGCGGACCACATTGCAGTAGATGCGTAGGGCGTGGGCACCGAACCACCGATTGCTTGACAAGGGCCTGCTTAAGTGTGGCGAGGTAGGCCACATAGCAACGTATTGCCCGCAGAAAGTTCAGAATCAACATAACCCACCAAGGAACATTCCGAATCCGCATAAAGCGCCGATACTGCAAGGCGCGAATGCGGTGCCCGTCAACCAACAGAACCAACGCCACGGAGCTCAAGGCCGAGTTTATGCCTTAACTCGGGACGAGGCGCTTGCATCCGATACGGTTGTAACAGGTATATTACTCTACAAAGATATACCTGCTCGAGTCCTATTCGATTCGGGTGCGACGCATAGCTTTATATCTGCTGATTATACGAAAGAAAATAAAATAACCATGCAATCACTAGATATAAATATTAGCGTTAGCACTCCGTCAGGAGTCGATATGCCTGCGAACTTTATTTGTAGGGATGACCATATTTGCGTCGGGGGAAGATATCTATCCTTGGATGCCGTCGTGCTAGACATCAAAGATTACGACATAATCCTGGGCATGGATTGGTTGGGCGCTTGTCGTGCAACGATCGAGTGCGCGGAGAAGAGAGTGTGTGTTTCGCCTTCCTGGTGAGACAGAGTTCTCATTCGTACGGTACGGCCTCGAAGACGGCGATGATGGTATCGACAATCTCGGCAAGGCGTATGCTGCGTTTCGGCTGTACGGGATACTTGGAATCAGTTTGAAACACGCGGACGGATAATACGAACATAATGCAGACTGATGTTGTGGCAGATTTTCCTGACATTTTTTCTGACGAGATGCCCGGGATGCCGCCGGATCGAGATATTGAATTCAGCATCGACACCTTTCCGGATACACGGCCGATATCAAAGGCGCCTTACCGAATGGCTCCAGCAGAACTGAAGGAACTGAAGGTGCAATTACAAGAGTTGCTAGACCGCGGATTTATTTGCCCTAGCGTCTCTCCATGGGGAGCTCCCGTACTTTTTGTGAAGAAGAAGGATGGGTCGTTGCGGCTATGCATCGACTATCGGGAACTCAACAAGGCGACCGTGCGAAACAAGTATCCTTTGCCGCGAATCGACGACTTGTTGACCAACTGCAAGGCGCGGCAATATTTTCAAAAATCGATCTTCATTCAGGCTATCATCAATTGAAGATCAAGTCCGACGACATATCGAAGTCTGCCTTCTGCACTCGATATGGTCATTACGAATTCCTCGTCATGCCGTTCGGTTTGACGAATGCCCCAGCCACGTTCATGGATCTGATGAACCGAGTCTTTCGACTTCAAATAGATAAATTTGTAGTCGTATTCATCGACGATATCCTTGTCTACTCAAAGAATCGTGAAGAACATGCGGAACATTTGAAGGCGGTACTGCAGATTCTGCGTAAAAACAAATTGTACGCCAAGCAGAGTAAGTACGAGTTCTGGATGAGTAGCGTGACATTCCTCGGGCACGTAATCTCTGCCGAAGGTGTCGCGGTGGACCCAAAGAAGATTGATGCGGTGGTGGATTGGAAACGACCTGCCTCGGCTAGCGACATTCGGAGTTTTCTGGGCTTAGCGGGCTACTATCGTAGATTCGTGCGAAGCTTCTCAAAACTAACGTCGCCTCTGACTCGCCTCACCCAGAAGGGAGTAGTATTTGAATGGAGCGACGACTGTGAATCCAGCTTCCAAGAGTTGAAGCAACGGCTCGTCTCAGCTCCAATCCTTGCACTTCCAGACGGTCCAGAAGGCTTTCAGATATTCAACGACGCGTCGGAAACTGGCCTCAGGTGCGTACTCATGCAGAGAGACAAAGTCATCTCCTACGCTTCACGGCAGTTGAAGCAGCATGAGAGAAACTACCCGACGCACGACCTAGAATTGGCGACGATCGTCTTTGCGTTGAAGTTATGGCGGCACTACCTCTATGGTGTGGCATGCAGAATCTACACAGATCATAAAAGCCTGAAGTACTTATTTACGTAACGGGAACTCAACCTACGACAGCGACGTTGGCTCGAATTCTCATAAAAGATTACGAGCTAACGATCGAGTATACACCGGGCAAGGGAAACGTGGTGGCCGACGCACTCAGCAGAATGTTTATGGGAACACTGGCCATAAACAAGGAGATACAGCGAGACCTTGAAGCGATGGGTATCAAACTCGGAATTGAGTATCGACACCTACACCTAGCTCAACTGAAGTTAGGATCAAGCCTACTTAGAAAGATAAAGACCGCACAGGGGGACGACTCATTCCTGAAGAAAATGCACGAGCTGATTTCAACGGAAAGGGCGACTGACTTTGCGGAAGACGGGGACGGGACGATGCGACTAAAGGAAAGGCTCTGCATTCCTGAAACTGCCGAACTCAGAAAAGAAATTCTGACGGAGGCGCACTATGCGAAGTACTCGTTACATCCTGGAAGCACCAAGATGTACAAGGACTTGCGCACAAACTTTTGGTAGCACGGCATGAAGAAAGACGTGGCTACGTTCGTATCGCAATGCATGGCGTGTCAGCAGGTGAAGGCGGAACACCCGAGGCCAGGCGGAGAGCTACAGAACATCGCCATTCTCGATTGGAAGTGGGACAATATCTCGATGGATTTTATTGTGGGATTTTCGAAGACGCCGCGAGGGAATGACGCGATTTGGGTCATTGTTGATAGATTGACCAAGTCGGCTCACTTTATCGTAATTAAAGTAGGATGGAGCGTCGATCGGTTAGCACAAATCTACGTCGATGAGATTGTTCGACTGCACGGGGTACCGGCCTCAATAATTTTGGACAGAGACGGGCGATTCCTATCGCGTTTCTGGACGAGCCTCCAAGCGGCGATGGAGACCAAACTGAACTTTAGTTCGCGTACCATCCCCAAACAGACGGTCAGACAGAGAGAGTCAATCAGATCTTAGAATATATGTTGCGTCTGTGTGCGATCGACCTAAAGACTAGTTGGGATACGCATTTGCCGCTTGCGGAGTTTGCGTATAACAACAGTTATCAGTCGAGCATTCAGATGGCTCCATACGAAGCGCTCTACGGGAGGAAGTGCCGTTCGCCGATATGCTGGGATGAAGTCGGAGAGCGACAAGTGCTTGGACCGGAACTGGTGGAGCAGGCCGTCGAAAAGGTCCTCTTGATTCGAGATAGACTCCGCATCGCGCAAAGTCGACAAAACAGCTACGCAGATCTTCGTCGATGACCGCTAGAGTTCTTGGTCGGGGACCATGTGTTTCTGAAAGTAACGCCAATGCGCGGTGTGATGCGGTTCGGCATTAAAGGCAAGTTGAGCCCGAGATTTGTAGGCCCCTTCGAGATCATTGAGCGAGTTGCGACGGTTGCTTATCGGATCGCACTACCTCCTGTCTTAGCTGATGTGCACGATGTTTTTCACATTTCACAACTTCAAAAATACGTGCACGATCCAAGTCATGTGGTTAGCTTCGATCAGTTGGAGCTACGTACTGACTTGTCTTACTCGGAGGAGCCTATTCAAATTTTGGACCGCAAGGAGAAGGTGCTGCAAAATCGGTCGATGTCCTTGGTCCGTGTGCTTTGGCGGAACCATTCGTCCTTGGTCCGCGTGCTTTGGCGGAACCATTCAGTCGAGGAGTCGATGTGGGAGACGGAGGCAGAGATGAAAGAGAAGTACCCCGCGTTGTTTGTCTAAATTAAGGTCAGGCCCTTGTTCTTAAGTTTCGGGACGAAACTTTTTCTTAGTGGTATATTATGTAGTGCCTCACTTTCGATAGGCGAAGGAACTTCATAATATGCTTGCGCCGAGTCAGATCGGCCGGGAACTTAGATGGCCATCTGACTCGATCGCTAAGCTTGGTAAACGTTAACGCCTTGCGGCATCGATTCAAATCGATTTGGACGAAAGTTACGAGAATCGATCCAACTAATGGAACGACTTCTGTTGGAATAAGTCTTAGATGCAGCGGGCTGCGTCTCGGCGAGTGAGCTCTCTATAAGAGTCCCTTCGACGGGACCGGACCGCTGTATGGTTTTCTTGGAGCTTTGTCGCTGGGCTTGATTGAAGTGCTTTTGCGTCGTTTTCATGGATGCAATTACAAATTTCGATGCGAGGGGAAAAGAAGGAAATCTAACAAAGTGTTGGTGCCATTGCAGGAGCTCGCGTAACTAAGGATTGACGTTGCGTAGCGTTTGGACGATCGGCACAAAGCAAAGTAATCGGTGGGTAATTCGGTCCCTTCTTTTCTACTCTGTCCCGCAAACTTATTCCTTGCTTCGAATTCATTCAAATCGAACGATGCCAAGTTAATTGCATGCCAATCTACTAAGTCCAAGAACTCGGGAAAACGTATCGATTTAGAGAAATTCACTCTGAAAATACAAGTCTATCACATAAACCAGAAAGTTTAAGGTTCTAGTAAAAATATAGACTTTTACATGCTGCAAAATATTATGAAACGTCGATCGTGGGTTATGATGCCTCGGACAATTTGGTGCCTACGGGACGCTAAATCGGAGTACGACTTGGAGAAAATAAAATGTTGCATGAGTTGGGGGAAATGATAATGTCGTTCAATACTGTCCGCGCTATACAAAACTGGCTGCATATATAAACTGTTCACGCATTGGCATGGTCATGGACAGCTTGTGCACAAGTTGATATTTTCCTCGAATCGATATTCGGGGCATCGGAATCGACTCGACCTAGGGGAAATGATTAATCGTGCTTCGACACTGATGCATTTCGGAACTGTCAGTCAGGCTTGCAACCTAGATTGAGGGGGCCGAAATACCATTGAGATAGTCCCATGTGATATGTAACATCAATGACCGCATATAAGATAGTAGCATGCTCACCTATTGTCTTATGCAGGTGTAAATATTATCTCTATTTTCATGCAGGGACGAGCACGGCCGTGGTAAGAAATATGATAAACTGCTATGGTTCAATGTATGCTTTATTACGCAAAGATGGCTATTGAATATGAACTGAATTCATTTAGTTCTAATAGAAAGACAACTCTAAAGCATGCCTACCCTAACAATCAGAGTCGGTTTAGACGAGTGGGTTCGTCTCGTCCACTTAGCAAGTGTGCTAATCCTATTCCCCCAATTTCCCCAGGTGCGACAGGCGCGCTCAACTAAACTGGAGCTGAAGTACGGAGAGACGTTTTGAAGCTCTTCCTATGCTGAAGTATTTTGAAACCAATTCAAGTCGACGACTTTGTATAAAGAGGCGAATGTATGGGACGGCAAGCGTAGTTCAGGCAACTTGTCGAATGTATTTTCTTTATGTTTTCAATCAATGTAGCCGCAACGACATCCAATGTAATTACGACTTGCACTTCGTTGCAAGCTATGAATGAAAAGCATTTCTATCTTCCTATACTGCGTCTTATATTCTGATATGAATTGTGAAGTTTCGACTTGGCGTATTAATATCAAAATAAAAAGATAACCATTTGAGAACTTGTCATCTTGCCTTGCACGAGCGCAACTCCAGGCTCGTGCGGCATCACGCCTTAGCGAAGACGATCGAATCGGCAAAGTAACACCGGAGATGAACGGTTTGTCCACTCGGGGCGTGACATTAGTGTTAGTCTATTTTAGAGTTAGATTGAGAGTTAGTTTGGGTTAGAAGGTAGTATTGTTAGAAGTTAGTTTGGCATTCAAATACCATGTTGAGTTATATAGCTAGTTAAGGTAATTAGCTAACTATAAGGTATGTGATTTAAGGTTTAAGATATAAGTAGAATTTGGTTTCCTTGGTTGGTAATGATCAGAAATAGTGCTCTTAGACTAGTTTTGATCTCAGTTGACCGTTTTGACCAAATGTCAACAAAAGTTAACCGAAAGTCAAACTTAGCCTAAAAGTGACTAGAATTGACCCGAAACCAAACCAGAGTTGACCAGTTGACCAAAAGTCAACAGTTGGTCAACGTTAGCCTAGTATGACCTAGTATGACCCAGTTTAACCTAGTTTGACCTAATTTGACTTAGACTTGCATATCATGACTTAAATTAGTTTTCCTTTTTATTAAATCCTGTTTTGACTTATAGTATCTCATCTTTAGGTCTGTGATTACTCTGAGCATCTGTTCACCTTATCAGCTCAGGACCACAGGTGAGTACATTCACTGATAGTTTTTATTGTCTTGATATCTGCTATATCCGATTCAGTTGTAGTGTCTTACTTGATTTCCAGACACGATAGTTCACGGACTAGTATATGTTGGATCATGACATGAGATGTTGTTCCTAGATTTTCTTGGTATATTGGTACATTTTCTGTTTTGTTCCCTGTACTTGTATAGACACCGATTCCTAAGGGGACTTGCTACCCTCTTATGGAATCCCGTGTCATGACGTGTCATGTCCGGATCCATTATACTATTCGGGGATGGGGAGTTATTAGTGGTTGTGTGATCAAAATTCCTACTTTTTCTACACACTTGTACTTGTTACTTGTTCATAGCTATACCCTCGCTCACGACGGGTAAAGCTTGACCCTACTTGTTCATAGCCTTCCATGGTGGCCAGTCTGATCCTGCTCCGTTGTACACTTGTTCATAGCCGGTCAGATGGAAAGCCTGATAATGATTCCTAAGCCGATCACATAACGCTCTAATAATTCAAGGCACATTTTATGTTTATTTTATCACATCATATATCCTGCTTAGTTCTACATTCAGTACTTTTCTCACCATGTTATGATATTCATTACTCACATGTTCTACATGCTCTTATGCTAAACCTTGATTGGAATCTAAGTTCTGTTTGGGAGAAGGATTACAACTCCGGTCCTTGTTTGGTTTACGGGTTGTAACTCGGCTTCCGAATAGCTCCCAAGTCATCCTATATCTTTGTCTTGTAGTTCATTATAATTGTCTCTTATAGAATTTGTCAATTCATATAGAACTGCTGTTAGTATTTGTACTGCTTATTTTCTTGACAGGATACCGTTGATATATTATAGATGATTCTGAGGCAGACTGCTCGACCTACTATGGGGTCGAGATAGATGAAGACTTAGTCCAGGACTGTGGCCTATTAGTTGAGCCACTAGACTTTGCACACCCAGAGTAGTATAGCTTAGTTAGGTTTGACTGGACTGCGATCCAGCTAGTGTTTCAGACTGTAGTATTCTATATTATATTTTGTGACTCTTTGATGTTGTTTATATCTCTGGACTTGTGTTGGATCTTGAACTTATTTCCTGTTTTCATTTCTATCATATTTTATTCCATGCTAACTACCTTAGTTTTATCTTGTGATTGAGTTATGCCATATTATATTTCTCCGTACGGAGATGAAAGGTACCCTTATACTGTTAAGTTATAGTATTTACAGACGTCATATACAGCATTCTACTGCCGATTCTGTGGTGTAGGCTAGACGTACCCACGTGCTCATGCCCCTAATCAGGGTGTGGGTCGTGACAAAAACACAACCCAAACTCCGGCATCTGCTACCACCAATAGGCCGAACCTCCAGCAGTGTTCGACCGTGCCAAGAAACCGCGTGGGTGTTCGCCAGTACCGCCCTCGTCGTCTTCTCCTTCTATCTCCGGCCAACCCTCCAAAAATCTACCACCACCAAATATCTACTCACCTGACCACCGCTCGTCGCCGCTTTCCGCTGTCGTGCCCCATCGCCGTGGCCGTGGGCGCGTTAAGAATCACGCGTAGCCCCGATCCGCCTTCGCCTGAAGCCTAGCAGAGATGCCCCTGTGCCGCGCAAGTCGTGACAGCCTGGAAGATAGTAATTGTGGCAAGTGAATAAAGTAATAAGTCAATTGAAAGGATGCTAAGTCGAATTTAGAAAAAAGAGTTATACCGTGGCTTATCGAATCGCACTAACATGAAAGTTGGCTGAAGTAAATATATTTGGGGACGCCTAAAATATGTGTATAGATCCAACCGAAGTAATAGGTTGCAAGTGAGATAACATTATGGGAAGAGTTTATCGCACTAACACGAACTTTGGCTAAAATACATATTTTGGGGACGCCTAAAATATGTGTATGGATCCAAACGAAGTGATATGTTGCGATCAAGATAGAAATACAAAGAAAATGTTGGTGAATCAATGAGAAGTTACAAGTAATTGAAAAAAAGAAAGATAGATCGAATCGTTGATGGATTAAAGTGGTACTGTTGGACAGCTATGTTGAAAGGGCCGAGTGTGATGAACTGAATATTGAATAAAAGCTGATTGAGTAACTTGTTGTGACTAAGTAAATTAGTAAGATGAGTTGTTCTCTTAAGTTTCGATAATAAAACTTTTTCTGAGTGGTATATTATGTAATGCCCTGCTCCGCGCGAGGTATTTGGTTGTCTTGTTGGATGCGATCAGAATGTTGGACCGTGACGGGTTAAAAATCAGGAGAATTGAGACTGATGTAGTCTCTCTTAGCCGGCTAGACGGAATGGGTATTGGATCGCGGCTCGCTGGTGGAGCTATGTTTAGTAGAATTATGTGTGATCGGAACAGGAAGACCCTTTTATGCAAGTGACTGGAACAGTCCTTCCTCCTCCTTACTCCTTCATGCTTAATAAAATAGAGTATTGAAATGCTATGAATTGTCCCTAAATGTTCCATTTTTAGTTGCTGAATAATAGAGATGTTTATGCTGAGAATTATTGAAATGAACAACATATGAACATTGAACTGCTAATGTGACTTGATGCCTGAGAATGAATTGATAACATTATCCCTTATGTTTAATGTTGCTGAAACAAATGAAATACTTGAATAATGAGATGCGGTATAATTGATACATGGGAAAGAACTGGCTATGCTATTAACATAAAACTGAATGAGACTCTTGAATCATGTACTCTTTGTATAACTGTTATAAAGAAATGAAATGCTGTCTCGTGTAAGCAATGAACTGAATAATAATTGTCCTAATGAAATGAATGAAAAACTGTTGGGTCCTCGTTGAGAGGAATGCTATGAGAAATGTTGCAATGAATCAATGAATGAGGAATGATGAGGCTTGGGATCATGGAGATCACCAAGTTGAATGATGGTAATGATGGAATGATTAGTCGTTGAACACGGCTCAGAATTGAGATGAGATATTGAACTATTGGCTTTGCTTACTTTCAGTTATTTTACCATACACTTGTGTTTATCGAGTCGACATGCATTCGCATGGTCATGGACGTACTTGTACAAGTCTGAGTAAGTTTTCTCGAATGGTCCCTGGGGCGCTGGGATCGATTCGACCCGGGAGGAAACATTGGTCGTGCTATGGTGGCACGAGGTATTACGGGACATTCGGCTAGGCTTACAACCTACCCTGGAATGGGTATCGTAATACCCGTTTGAAAGTCCTTTATAGTACAGTTTCACCAACGACCATGTAGTCAGGATGCATGCTAACGAATGTTTTGTGCAGACAGAGTAAGTATAACATATTATCCTGTATTTTATGTAGGTGCCAGGGAATCGGCTATTGATAAGAAATCATTTAAATGTGATACGATTATTTACTTGTTAACTTCAACTGGATTGCTTAATATGTTAATACAAACGATGATAAGATGTTGCCTTTTAGAATATGGCGATAACATGTTGAACGATAGCACCAAGTATGCTAAACGATGCCTTCTAGGAAGTATTTCCATAATATGCTCAACGTGTTAACTCAATGTTGCTTAGATGATGCCTTACACAAAGAAATGCTATACCATGCTATGACATGTTTACTTACTTCAATGAATTCTGCTCAAGAACTGTAAACTGATGCTAGGCCCAAGTAGAAAGATCATTATATTAAATGTTTGCTAAAATCGATCACTATATGTTGGTTTAGGCGAGTGGGTTGGATTCTGCTTGCCAGTACATAGATGATGTATTGATCCATGTTTTATGGGCAGCTGCTCGTGCTTGGAATATTTTGATACGAAGATTGGCTTGATCGGTCCCGCGGCATCGAAGAGTTGTTGGGCATACAGAAGCTCTCCTTGCAAAAGATGTCTTCTGTCTATAAAGAGCATAATGTATGGAACATTTTAATCAGTTGTACCAGTGAGTTGTGAGCCAAGTCGGTATCGAGTTGTAATCCAATGTATCGAAGTGTCAGTTGTAAGCTTTATAATAATTGTCCAGTTGGCTATCAATGTAAAGTGAGATGTATTATAAGCATTGTATTTCAATACGAGTCTTGTACTCTTCTTCAGTTATCAATAAAGAGAATAGTTTTATATACCTCTCTGTGACTGCAAGTTATCTTCTCATTTTCGCTATTACAAATCAAATGATGTGTTCCCATTCGATAAGAAAGAATGTCCTCGATAACTTCAATTTGTCTGCTTCTGCCGCTGTAATGTGTTTCTATTTGAAGATAATCAATTATGTACCATCTTTGTCTTGTACAAGTGCAATACCAAACTTGTACGACATCATGCCCAAGCGAGGACGATCGATTCCAAAAGATAAATATGTGAATAAATGACTCTACGAATCGGGGCGTGACATCCTAGGTATACCGTATACCTCAATTTTGACTAATAATATCTATTTGGATTACAAAAATATGAAGGAAATGACAAGGGCAGACCTACGGAGTGGGGTGGACTCTAGTTCAATTAAAATTAAACATACAATAATTTATTGCTCCAAAAATTAAAATAGATTTTTAGTTAAGTTCAAGAGATAGTTAGAATTCCAGATTTTGTCCTTGGAAAATGAGTATCCAAATAGATAAATAGAAGTTTGATAGATTTTTAATTGTAGAAAAAATAACCGAGACAACATTATATAAGCCATTGGTAATGTTTCAACATAGTCCAACAAAATAATGCTATTTTTTATTTTTGAAACTTTTTTTATTAGTCTACCACGATAATGATTTATTTTACAATATAAACCATCGTCACACACACAAATAAAGTCGCCAATGAGTCTCTAGCCATGCGATCCATGAGGACGGGTGATTGAGCCCCAGTAAGGAAATTCACGGTTCTATTTACCAGCAGGAATTATGTGCCATCTTCCCACGTAGTAGCAATTGTTAGCCTTCTGTCTAGCTCTGCACACCGGAAAGAGGTGGCTGCTGCATTAAATAAAGCAAATCTATAGTTATTAGTTAAGATCTAGTAAGATGAGTCGCTCGAAGTAAGCTTTAACCGGTCCCGCAAGTCAGGAAGACTCTGGCTTAGCTCACTCCTAAACTATAGAAAGTTGGACATTCGATCGCAGAATCCATTGACAGCGGATTTCACTACCATTCCCATTTTTGGGCAACTTTCACGCTCTCCTTTACCACTGAATGACTAGATCGGATCACACAGACAGACAAAAAGACAACAAAAGAGCTGCTTTCACTCCAGAGAAAGATTGTTACTAGACGTCTATAAAGATGATTTAATTTGTGCCACTTTCGGGAAAGAAAATAGACTTCCTTACTGAGGACAAGTTGGTTTGAGGACCCGTTGGTCAAAGAAAAAAAGCATTCCATTAGTCCCCTGACGTGACACACTATAGACACACAGACATAGTAGGAATCGAACCTACATTCCCGCTTCATCAAAGCAGAGAAGAAGACCATTCCTATTCAAAAAATGCTTATCCCAGTTGGCCTGTGAAGACCTAAAAGGAATGAGTGGAGATCTGCCTTTTTTCAGAACCTTGCATCTTACCAAGGCGAGCGAAGTGAGCTAGTGACGAAGAAAAAGTCTACCATCCCACCCGGTCCCCCGGAGTGTAGCTCCCCTCCCCGAAAATTTTTGAATTATTTTTTTCTATTATTTATTTGATTTAAATTGTTATTTTTAGGATTTTTATAAATAATTGTTTAGTTAATTATTACGGTAGGTGTCTTTAGGCATGATAGAGTTTTGGAGTACAAGACGACTAGGAATCATGGCACGGATAGTGCAGTAGCGTGCCTTGACTAGTGTCTTAGCCATGCCAAGGAAGATCCAGCCATAAGTGTGTTCTAACTAGAAAAACATGCCAAGTTGCGACTTAACCCCCACCGATGAATTAATTATTTATTAATTAGCTATATTGATTTTAGAATCCGGTTGTACCAAGTTGGCCCAAACTGGACCCGAACTGAGCCCAAACCGTGTAGACATATAATTCGTCCAAGAACACCCATGTAGACATATTCTGGGTAGATGCAAGTAATTGGTATTTTATTTTGATATTGTCAAATATTTCTAAATATTTTTATGCATAATAAAATGGCATTAATATGTTAGAATGTCATTTCTAAAATGCTAGCACCATTTTCCTGTGGACTGTCATGACCCGCACCCACCGTGAGGGTACGAGTACGTAACAGCGCCCAGCCTACGCCGCAGTGTCGGCAGTAGAACACTATTCTAGGTCATGCACTAAACTAACTAACATGAAATACTCTCCATAAGGAGGCCAACACAGAGGTACAACTCAATCACAATCTAGAGATAGAATATGGCATGATAAAATAGATAAAAAAATCCTCAACTGAGGTACAATAGAAATGAAATAACAAGTCTCATCAACTACTAGTCTCAATATCTCTAAATATACAACTCTGAAAATAAAGGCAACAGCTAAACATGAAAGGAAAGAGCAGTCTAAGCTATCTACACTATGCAAGGTATCGTCCTCAGCAGCTGCCTGAACCTCCCCAGGGGTCCAGGTCGCGAGTGTCATCTAGGCAAGCTCCCAAGTAAGGGGTGCAGGGTTCCTCATCATCCTCTGTAAAATTTTCAACAGGTCCAGTCAGGACGGGAGCGAGCACAATACATCTCAACAGATCATAAAAGGTTAGAAAATATAATCATGCAGTAAAGTAAGATACATGAACTGAAAGAAAGTACAGAATGTAAACAGAGAGAGCTGTAATAGAAATATCTACTATAAGTAGAGAGCTACCAGTGACTAGTGATTTAGAGTACAAAGTCGACATGTGAACGGCTTGATTTGCACATGGCTATACTAAAGAGGCGTACATGGCAATTCTACTTTGGAATTGTTCACATGACTATTTATACTCTCCCGTATCCCCAATCAATACACAAGGATCCAGCCAGGTTACGTTATGATTCAATGCAAAGGCCCAGAAGGGGTGATACATGGATGCCCATAAATGGGTGATCTGGGAATACCCATAAATGGGATGATTCAAAGAAGACTCTGTGATCATGAGAGTACATGTCACAAGTGATCAATGAACCGTGAAGCATAGTGATACACCATATAAGTGAAACGCACAGAACATGTAGTATCCGATGCTCCTGAGGGGATAACATCTCCAGAAAGGATCCATATAGTAATAATCCGTGTGACCAACGTGACAGTATCAAGTAAAGTAATTTAAAGCAGAAAAATAATTCTAAACAGGATATGAAATAATCAGAGAATGTACTCGCCTCGTATCTGAATGTCTGAAGTAAATGTGCTGTTCGAGATGAGATACCTGCCTCCTAGTTAGAGCAACACAAGTCAAGATGTATACATGGAATGATAAATATAATCTATAATGCATCTGCATGCTGTCTAGGTCAAACTAGGCTAAAGTCGACACTTGGTCAACTCTAGTCAACCACACTAGTCAAACTAGGTCAAGCTAACCTAGACAAGTCTTACTAAGCCTAACTAAGACTATCATAGCAAGCACACATCAAATCTAGGCTATACAAGTCAACTACACATGTAACTAGCATTCAAGCCACACTCATAGGTAATGAGCCCTAGGCTATAGGCCCATAGGCTATATTACCTATAGCAACACATATCTACATATACACATATTAACATATATATCTAAAATAATATAATACACATATTATAATATATAGGATACATGATAATATATGTATCACCTATATATATATATATATAAAAAAAAAAAATATATATATATACATAAAAAAATACATATGTATATACACACATACATAGAAGGATAGGAAAAGGTAATGTGTTGTGTACATGTGTTTCCTCTGTGTGTGGGTTAAGAGTGTGGGCAAGGTGTCATGAGAGTGTGGATACATGTGTGTGTGGTGAATAGTGTACATGTTCTCAGAAATTTAGGCAATAGTGATGTGTATGTGTGACTGAAAATCAGTGATAACTAAACTAAATTAGGTGTACTGAGCTAATGAAGTTCAAAGCTGATACAAACAAAGGGGGACTGAACAACTAGTGAAGGAGAATGAATAGTATTGAACTCTAACTGAAAGGGACTGTTACTAAAGTTAACTAACACATGCATATGGCTAAATGTCATGAACCAATGGCCCATTGGCTAACACTCAATCTCAGTGAGTATCTAACTGATACTTACCAAGGTTCCTGCTACTGCTGCATGCTCTACTATGCCTACTGCTACCAATGCAGATCACTCTCACCCAGGCACTCACCCACTCAAGCACTCTCACAACCTCTGAATCACAAATATAGGTATAGAGAATAGGATGAAGTGTGACTGTCCTGTGTACAGGACCCATAACAGTGTGTGCAGTGACAGGAATAAGGAGGAACCTGTGTGTGTGAGTGTATAGGCTGTGTGTTTACAATGTGATAGAGTGTTAGAATTCAGGAAATGTCCTGTGTATATTCTCAGGTTTGACAGTTGAAAAACCAATCCACATATATCACACCAATTCGAATCAGTCACCAACCAATACCAACGCAAGTATTTAATCACCATAGCTAACTTCAAATTAGTTAAAAAAGGAGAATCCATATCAGTTGAACCCAGTTTTCAGTAAATATAGGAAAGAAAATCATTTCAGTTCAACCTACACTATCTCAGGTTTAGCATTTATGTGTATAGGCTCGGGTTTGTGTGTGTTTAGATGTCATAGAGGGTGTGTAGACATGTACCTGTGTGTGTGAGTGAACTGTGACAGTGAGCATGTGTGTGACAGGGCTTAAGGGGAAAGGCCTGTGTTCTCAGGTTTACATGGCAAAATGACAGTTAATAACAATCTACTGACAGCTAGTTTAGGTAGGGAAAAGTGTAAGTTAATGTGTATACATGAATGTGTAATAGAAAAATCAGTAGGGTGTCAATGTGTCTCAGAAATTAGTGAAATGTGAGTGTATAATGAAAATATCATCAATGTGTGTGTTTAGCATAGGGTCTCATCTACTTGTAAATGTGGGTTCTCAAAACAGTGTACCAGTGTGTGTCTACAGGTTTCAGAAATAGGGACTGTTTTCCATAAATAAATTTACTTTATTTATTTTGTATCTGAGAAAATTACAACTGTAGGAATCTAATCTAGAAGACGATTACTTTATCCCTTGGACGATGCGATGAAGAAAACTCGAACTTCGAAGAACTTGGACAGCAACTTGGCAATCTCTCTGTTCTCTCTGAAAATGACTTGTAGTCTCTGATGAATGTGAAGAAACTCTTTTTTATAGAGTTCAGGATAACTGTCCTTAAGCATACGCTCAAGTAGTTACTTGACGTGTGCATAACTGCAAGGACGCGTGGCGAATTCTGATGGAGACACATTAGCGTGCGGTTGAAAGTAGTAGAGCATGTTCAGGAGAGATTGATGGCCTGGATGCCACGTTGCATAACTTCTAGAGAAGTGGATAACTGGTACAGGACACGTGAGAACGTGTGTTGACTGTAATCCTGGTTATGGTTGCTGTAATACGCTGCCTCGTTGAAGAAGAGTTTATACGCTGACTTGGACAGCGTAGTGCCATAGGAAATCCATACGCTCACTTTGTGGACAAGGAGTCATGTGAGGTCATACGCTCGCTTATTTAGCAAGGAATCATGTGAGGTCCATACGCTCACTTGACTATGTGAAGAATGAGTCATGTGAGGTTGATACGCTCACTGGAGAAGTGGCCACGTGGCTATCATCAATCTTTTTTGGTACACCATATCTTCCCATAACTGATAAAATCTTCTCGAGCGTCGTGACTGCGAATTTGACGGCTGACAGACTGTCAAAACTGACAAGAATGATGGTTTTTGCATTTATGAAGGCTGCTGAGTTGTCCTCATAAAAGACAAAACCGACTCTTCGAAAACTTATACGACGGTTACTTTTCTCGTGACAGCTGTCTTTGCACGAAAGATGAAGTGTCAGATTCATTCCTCATTTAAACATATGCTGTGCTGTCACTTCAGTAAATAGTAAAATATTTACTGAACGTATGGCTTTTGAATGAGCGTATGGCTTCAACTGACATCTGTCTTTAAGCGTATGGATGAAAAATGACAGCGTGTCATAATTTTCCACATCCTACAAGACCCCCTTCAAAGTTTTCGAACTTTATGAGTTTCAAAAGTTCGAAATTACTTTGAACAGAAAGTGGGAATGAGTCCTGACACGCTGGCATGAGTTCATTAAATGTCATGATGACTCTTCATTTTTCGAGATTGATTGAATCTAATAGAAGAATATGAACAGCCAGCAAGCTCTATTATATAAACCGAGAGAATTCAATTTTTGACTTTCATCTTTTGCAACCATGATTCCAAAGGAAGCTGCTGAAGAAGAAGCACGTAAGTTGGGATTCTGTTCCCATGGTGACCCCACTTTTGGGGGCTAAGAATCCGAACCTGTCGTCATCGAGCTCAAGGACGACCCTATGCATTTAGCCAAGAATTTCTTGGGCTACTTTGGTCTGGACGGCTCCTCTTCTTCTGATGGGCAGAGCCTCGCAGAGAAGCGCAAAATGTTCGTTGCTCTGTTACACCGCATGGGGGGTCCAAAGCGTAGAAGAGTTAGGCGTCAAGCTTAGTCGCTCTGGAAAATAGAGCGTGACTTTGTTGTACCCTTTTCTTTTCCTTTTTTTTTGTTTTTGTTTTGTAAGGCCATCAGTGCCTTTAATGAAAATGAATATTCAAGAATTCTCTGTTTAGTATAATTTTGTGTTGAAAACCAACATGCACTGATGAATAACTGTAGAATACGCCGTCTTCCAAGTTGTAAGTTACGCTAGATAGCGTATGCCACCGAATAGCGTATATCAGCGTATGTTACGCTATAAATTATGCTGTCCTTTAACATTGTGATTTACGTTAAATAACGTATACCAATGAATAGCGTGCACCAATAAATAGCCCGTAAGTTACGCTATCTTCCAACGTTTTGGAAATCACTCTTTGAATATTTCCAAGGCTGTGCTGGTTTCCAAAGTACACGTGTCATTCATTCCACGTTTACGAGCGCTATTCATGCGGATCCTTTCCAAGAATAGGTTCATGCTCCATACTTTAAATAGATGGATGAACTCCACGCAAACTCATCTTTCCATTCTTCTTGCTCTCTTCTGAGAATGAATTTTCTATGAGAATGAAATAGGAAAGCCATGTCGTCTGATGTCAAATCTCTGTGCACGCTACCAGACATGGATCTGTCAATCCTTAGTAGCAAACTCAGCGGTAAGTTCAATATACACGTATCGAAATTTTTGTTTGCTAAGGACAAATTCATCTTCCTGAAATGAACAGAATGCATCTGTCTTTGCTTGGCCAGTTTCTGTTAACTGATTTTTCTTTACTGTTTCTTGCAGAGTTTTGGCTGAAAACTTTCTTCAGAACTGGCATTGGTGATATGGATGCTGTGGACAATGTTCTTCTGACATCTACATCAGGGAGCTCATACGCTTTTGACGCGTATATCAGACAACTCAGAACTCTTCGTGAGATAGAACGGTCTTCCTCAGATGGTAGGAAGAGCCTTTATACACGAGAGTTGGATGGTGGAGTCAACTCTACCCCGAGAAATCGGGTAATAGAGTTCCTTTCACGGCAGAACTAGGAATTATATCCCAAGGTTTGGATACATTCCTATCTGCTTGAGGTGCCGCCGTTCCTCCACGCACTGTATTGGCAGCAACACGCCATCGTGTTGCCATACTCTGTGGTTCTCCTCTCGTCTGAGAGATAAGACCAGAGTTTGATTCCTGCTGGACACCCAGGAATTGCCACAAACAACGAGATTGCCAGAGAAGATCCAAGAAGAAATAGATCTCAGTTGTACATAGAATGAAAATCTAAGATTTGTAATAGATTTCCATTATGATTTGTAGGAAAGTCTAAGAAATGTAATAGACTTTTTATGAAAATGGGAATGGAAATGACAATTCTTCTATGCTCAATGATTTGTATTTGTGGGTGAATTGTGGACATGATAGATAATAAAATCATCTTTTCTGTTTTAGAGTATATGATATTATCAGAGGTATTATGGACATGATAATATATAGGAACTCGAAAGAAAATAGATTGATGTCTATGCAGAGGTCAAAACATGACAAATGAGTAAGTAGATTCGAAATTGATTCAAAGGTTATGAAAACGTGATCAATAACGAATCCCCACTTAATGAACTGATAGAAGATTATGAACGGATGAACCGTCAGGAAATGAAGAACAGATGAACTGTCGAGTGAATGTAATAAATGAACGGACGAACCGTCAAGTATTAATGAACATGTGAAACGTCGGATGAATGTGAGAAATGAATGGATGAACTGAATATCGGGAAAGAATACGTCCCTTCGATCCTGGCAAATATATGCCTATAAATAGAGCATCTATTTGAGTAGAAGGATCACACATTATTCTCTTTATTCAAAAATGTCTTCCGAAGAGAACACGAAGAAAGGCGAAGTCGTCTCCAAAGTTGATGAAAATGCTAAAGAGCATTCGACTTCACAAAAGAAGGAGACGGGCGAAAGCTCGTCTGCTCCCAAGCTGCCGAAAGTTATCTTGGATTTCTTGGTCGAACAAGGAGAAACCGAAGAAGAAGAAGCAATAAGGCTGACTGCCTGTCAGTTCTTGATGCGGTCAGGAAATGATGTATTCAATTCTTTTGCTAATTATGTATGTGGTCCTCGTCCCAAGTATGAAAGGGATACTAGTGATCTTCCATGATGATGTACTTCTTGAAGAATTTGTCTCAAATAAACTTTGTTTAAGGAAACTTTGTTTATGATGTATCCTTCCTGCTGTATATTATTTTGCCTTTATTCACTGATCTTTTAGACTCAGAAATCAAAAGGACGAGATATCATTTTCTGAGATAGAAAATTCAGCGGTGATATGGACATGATTTTCTATACAAGATCTTTATTAAATCCACTGGGAATCTAATAAGACAAAATATCAAATTCTCTGGGATACATGGTAGAATATCAGTTTCCACTGGGGAAAATGACATCGAAATAGCTTTTGTAGAGAGAAATAAATTTTTGATTTTACACTTGCCGGGGAGTAATAAAAATATTATTTATACATAATATTTCTTTAAGAATTTGCCATTGATAGGCATCATTGTGACTTTTCCGTCCATAGAGGCAAGCTGATATGCTCCATTAGAGAAGACTTTGTTTACTACGAATGGGCCTTCCCATTTCGTGTCAAATTTGCCTTTGCTCATATGTGTCATGGTCATCGGACGTCTGACAGTAAGGACCAATTCTCCCTTTTGATATGTTCTGACTTTGACTTTCTGATTAAAAGCTTTTGAGATTCGGGCTTGATACAGCTCGATATTTTGTTGCGCATACAATCGTTTTTCATCTAGAGCTTCCAACTCTTGAAGTCGAAGACGATCATTGTTCTCTGCAGTGAGTTCATTAGCGATTGCTATCCTTAAAGAAGGAATTTGAATCTCTAAGGGAAGAACAGCTTCACACCCATATACCAAAGAGAAAGGTGTACATCCGGTCGCATTGCGAACTGTGGTACGATAAGCCCATAAACATTCACCAAGCTTTTCACTCCAGTTACATTTGTTGGAAGAAACGAACTTTTTCAAGAGTTTGATGATTGTTTTGTTGAAAGCCTCTGCTAGTCCATTGGCTGCTGGATTATATGCTGTAGAAGCCAGATTATTAATCCGATGATCATCACAGAATCGAGTAAATTTCTGGCTGACGAATTGTGGTCCATTATCATGGATAATGCGCCGAGGAACACCAAATCGATAGATGACATGATGTTTGACAAAGTTGATAACATTAGAAGTCTTAACTTCAGATAACGGGATTGCTTCAGCCCATTTAGAAAAGTAATCAGTTATTGCTAGAATAAACCGATGTCCTTTTGATGATGGTGGATTGATAGGACCGATGACGTCCATGCCCCAAGCTTCAAAGGGCCATGATGCCGCTGTTGGGTGTAAGAACTCTGATGGTTGATGGATAAAGTCTGCATGAATTTGACAGGCTTTACATTTCTGAGCATATTGAATGGTATCAGCTACCATCGTGGGCCAATAATAACCCATACGTCGGATACGATCTTGAAGTTTTGGACCTGGCTGGTGAGCTCCGCAGACGCCATCATGTGCTTCACAGATTATCTGTTGTGCTTCTTCACCAGCGATGCATCGAAGGAGAAGGCCATCATAGGCTCGACGATATAGTGTCTTCGTAGTATGATTATAATAGAACCTGAGAGACCGGCGCCGGATAGATGCTGCTTCACTCGGGTTATCAGGAAGTATGTCATACAACACAAAGTCTAGAAACAGACGTCTCCAGTCTTCAGTTACGGTGTCTATTTTGTTGGAAAAGACATATTCCATAGTAGAATCGGAAGAAGACAAGGACACTTTGTCAAATTTTAATTCAGCATCAAAGTTGAGAGAATCTTCATCTGGATTATGGGGAAAAGCAAAAGCCAGATTATTTTCGACGCAGAATAGTTCTCGGTTATAAACCACTATCACTTGCTGACGTCTGATTGGTATGGCTAATACAGCAGCAAGATTAGCCAAAGCATCAGCTTCTGCATTATAGGCTCGTCAAACATGTTCAATAAAGAAACCTTCAAAGGAGGAGGCCATAGAGAGTGCTGTTCGATGATAAGGTATCAAATCTTGATGACGAACTTCATACGTTCCTCTGATCTGATTAATGATAAGCTTAGAGTCTCCATAAACTTCTAAATATTGAACATCCAGATGTTTAGCAAGTTGAAGACCAATGAGCAACGCATTGTATTCTGCAACATTATTTGAACATGATTGATCCAGAGAATAAGCCCTCTGAATAGTTAATCCCTCTGGGGATACAAGAACAATTCCAACTCCGACGACAATATCGCCGTTAGGACCTATTCTAGATGCTCCATCAAAGAATAGACGCCAGGTAGGAACTTCTTCAGAAACTAGATTTGAATCCAGAACTTCATCGGGAATCTCATCATATAATTTAGAATCTTCTGGGACTGCATGAGCTGCTAAAAATCAGCAAGAGCCTGTCCTTTAACTGACTTCTGAGGAATATAATGCATGTCATATTGGGCTAACAAGATTCCCCAATTAGCTAGTCTGGAGTTGAGAATACCAGGTTTCTTCATCATAATCCTGATGGGATTCACTCTGAAAATGACATGAATTGTTTGACCGATAATATAATATCGCGTTTTCTGAACAGCAAACATTAATGCTAGGCATTCTTTCTCGATTGGAGAATAACGCGGTTCAGCGCCTGTCATTTTGCGACTGAGATAATAAATGGCCTGTTCATGACCATCTTTATTTTTTTGGGCGAGTAATGCACCAAGAGAATGATCCATAGCTCGAACATATAGAAGAAATGGTATTCCCAAGACTGGAGGTACCAAAACTGGAGGGTTCATGAGGTACTGTTTGATGTCATCAAATGCTTTTTGACATTCTTCGTTCCAGATGAAAGATACACCTTTCTTCAGAAGTTTGTTGAATGGTCTACAGCGTCCTGATAAGTTGGAAATGAATCTCCTGATATAAGCAACTCTTCCTTGAAATCCTCGTAGCTCTTTTAAGGTGCGTGGAGGACGCATCTCTTGGATGGCTTTGATCTTCTCGGGATCCACGTGTATACCTTTAGCGGTAATGACGAAGCCGAGAAATTTACCACTAGAGACGCCCAGGAAGGACTTAGTAGGGTTCATTTTAAGTTGATGCTGACGCATTAAATCAAAGATAGTCTTCAAATCTTGGATATGATCCTCCTTTCGTCGACTTTTGACTGCAATATCATCAACATAGCATTCGACTATTTTTCGGAGATGTTCGCGAAATATAGTGCTCATTGCTCGCTGATATGTTGCTCCTGCATTCTTGAGACCAAACGGCATCACCGTATAACAGTATGTACCGATCGGTGTTCTGAAGGAACTGTGTTTTTCATCATCTGGAAACATTTTGATCTGGTTGTATCCCGAATACCCATCCATAAATGACATTCGTTCGAAACCACATGTATTGTCGATCATGACATCAGTAATTGGAAGAGGAAACTCGTCTTTAGGACAAGCTGCATTGAGATCGCGAAAGTCTATACAGACTCGGATCTTGCCAGTCTTTTTAAGGACAGGAACAATGTTAGCCACCCATTCAGGATGTTGTTCCTCTCTAATAAATCCAGAAGCCATAAGCTTGTTGACTTCAGCTTCAATTGCATCCATAATGTCTGGACGAAATCGTCGCTGTTGTTGTTTGACCGGTTTAGCATTTGGCATGATATTGAGTTTGTGCATTGCGATCTTCGGATCTAGTCCTGGCATATCCTCGTAGCTCCAGGCGAAGACATCGATATAATCACGAATAAGCTTGATCATGTCTTGCTTATCTATTTCTGAAAGACTCTCACTGATGAATATTGGTTTAGGGGAACCTTCTTCACCAATATCAATTTGGATCAGTTTATCTTCGGTAGGAGGTTCCCTCTGCTCGAACCTGAATTCCCATTGATCATCTAATCTTTGAGCCCATTGTTCTGATTCAAGTGATATTTCAAAATCATCCTCATCTTCATTATTTTCTTGTGGGCCATCAACAGAGACCATATTGATGGATAGAATAGAGCGATGAAGATCGCCAACACTCGTGTCAGAATCCCAAGAGAGAGAATCAGAAGACTCAGATCGTTCATCTTCAGATTGTTCGTCTTTATTGAATTTTGACTCTTCATGGATTATGTTGATAAAAGAAGTAGGAGCAATATAACCTAAACCACATTTTGTCCTTCCGTATTTTAATGGAGGAATTCGAACAGGCATTCTTCTTCCTTTTCCATTATTGAGACTAGTTCTAAAGTCATAACCCATATTTTTGATGATATTTTTGGATTGTTGACTGTAGCGACGCAGTTGTAACCTTCCAGTATCATCGTTTATGTCATCTTCTTCCAAGTTAGGAGGATTCTGAGGTCCTTTATCGAAAAATATTGGATTTTCTCCCTTCTTTCGACTGGGGACCACAAAGTATGATTTCTGTATAGAGTCTAATGATACGTCTGTATGAAGAGCTTGAACAACCTCTATAGTTAGTGGCTCTAAGCTATTTAGCAATTGTAAATAACTTTGTACATAACCACAAACATCAATATACTGCAAAGGAGATGCTTCATTAATACTAGATGCTGTATTTACAACAGAAGGCTGAGCCTTATCAGACTTAGTCAAATTAATGACAAAGGGGGAGGAAGAAGAACAGTTAGAATTTTTGTTTCGATTAAGATCGATAACAAAAGACTCAGGAGAGGTGAGCTCCCTTGAAGAAGACGGTGGATAAGTAATGCGTCCACTGACTGGAATGACTAGAGTATCTGATCTAGCCTGAGAAGATGGAGGGGGAGTGATGAGTCCACTGACAGGAATGATCAGCGAATTTTGTGAAGCTTGGGAAGATGGTGCAGTAGTGCGTCCACTGACAGGAATTATCAGTGAGCCCTGGGCAGATGATGAAGTAGTACGTCCACTGACCGGAATTATCAGTGAGCCTTCTTCGGATGATCTAACAGACTGTGGAGGAGTGATACGTCCTTTTACAGGAATAACAAAAGTGTCAACTTTGGATATCTCATCTTCATTATCCATAGCTTGCAAGACTTTCGAGTATTCATCTTTGTACATGCGAGCGTCATTGAAGTAAGCTTCGACTCCTTTGAATGGGTAAAGATCTGCCACTTCTTTTTGAACCTCTCCATTATTATCAACATATTTGAAGCACTGATGAAGGGTTGAAGGAATGACATTATGTTCATGCAAGAAAGGTCTCCCCAATAGAGCATTGTATGAGCAACCATGATTGTCGATGATGTAAAAAGTAACCTTAGTACGAAGATCGCCTATTTGAAATTTAAGGCGAATCTTGCCTAAAGGCTCACTTTTTCCTTGATTGAATCCCAAGATGGTAGTGATAGTGCTGGAGAGACTATGCACAGGTATCTTCAATGCATCTAACATAACCTTTGGCATAATACTGAGAGCGGATCCTGGATCAATCAGTAAACGATCAACCTTCATAGAATCAATATATCCTGTATGATATAAAGGACGATCATGTCGATTATCCTCTAGCAGCATATCGTCCTGCGTAAAAGTAATGTTTGGAATAAATTCCAATACATTATGGCAATGAGAAACAGGTCCTGTTTCCAACTTCTTGAGAAGAGTTAAGCAGGTTTCTGCTTGCAGCAGTGCTTCACTTAAAGTTTTTCGAGTCTCTTTAGAGAGGCGTAAGAGCTCGAAGATTGATAATTTAGTTGGAGTATTGGCTAGTTGAGCCAATATATCAAAATTATAAGGCTTTTCAAGTCTTGTAGGAGATGACTTCTTCAATGGTTTGTCGAAGCGGACTTGTTGTTTGCCTTTGTCAGCTGCTGTTGGTTTAGAAGGAACTGTCTCAACAGGAACATTTAAAGGTTCTTCAGTAGAGACTGGAGTTGAAGCTGTAACCGGAGGAACGTCAGAAATTTCTTCAGGAACTTCAGCATAATCTTTCAAATATACTTTTCCTGAGCGAGTTCCAGCATGAACTTCAACTTCAGATTCTGGTTCAAGGTCTATGGAAACCATGCTGCAATTCTTTATTTTGCTCTTGGTTCTTTTATGTTTGATGAAAGCTTCATTCCAAAAACCAAGGCCAACACGAGATTGATTATGTCTCATGGTGATGGCCAAAGGTGCTCGGAGTCCCTTGCCTGAGTTCAAACCTGGGGCAGTGGCTAGATCATAACCCATTTTTGCCATCAATTCATGAGATTGTGAATTGTATAAATGAAAAGCAGGTTTGTACCTATCTTCAATTTGAGGTACAGATTTTATCTTCGTAGAAAGTGAATTTCCTGCTGAGATGAAAGTAGAGGTTAGATAAAAATTGGGTGTGAAACTAGAAGTCACATTGCATGACTTAGTCTTTCCGAACTTCTTTTTAGATGAGGAAATCTTCCGAGGAGAAGAGGAAGACGTCTCAAACTCTATTTTTAAGTCTGGGTGAATCCACATAATTTCTCCCTTCTTAGTTGTGACAGGAACAAGTCCGTCATTCTGTGCTGGTGGGATGTTTATAACTTCGAGAGTTGCTTTGGGGATAGGAACAATCCCACTTTCCACCATTAAAGGAGGGAAGTCACCGAACTGCATTGAAATTACATTTGCTGTGACTGTTTTGTCTTTGGGTGTTAATGTCACAGCCCCTGATTTAATCATCTCTTGAATCTTTCCTTTTAATACATAGCAAGATCGGATTGTATGACCCAGCATTCTATGATATGGACAGTATTTTGGATGATCTATTTTATTGGCTTCATCAGGCTTTTTAATTTCTGGCAATTGAATCTTATTACCTTTGAGTAAGCATTCAAAGATACCCTGAACATCGTCATCATCGAAAGAATATTCTTCTTTCGGCCGAGGAGATCTCTGTTGTTGATTTGTTGGAGCTGAAGTAGCTTGGGTAGTCTTTACCTCTTGACTACTGTTTTGGAGATTGACTTCAAGAGCTTCTTTTCCTTTGCGATTATTGGGTCGAGTACTATTGCTAGCACTCTGATTTGATTCTTTGGGAGCCATTTGTACCCCCAGACCCTTGAAAGTCTCAGCACTGACCTCGGCAGCCTTGGCATTGACAATGAAAGAAGGCCAATCTTGGAACTGAGTGGACCCTGTCCATATACTGATAATTGGTAAGAGGTTCGACTTACAAGTGTCGATCGTAACAGCATCGGGAGTTCCAAGAGGCATTTTGAGGGCTTCTCTTCTGAATCTCTCAATGAATTCCTCAGTGGTCTCATTATTCTTCTGTTTGATTCTTATGAGGGCCGACATGGTCATATCATTGAGCCCTTCGTAGAATCGTTCAAGAAACATTTGCTTAAAACCGGCAAATGAGGTAATGCACCCATCAGGGAGACTTCTATACCATTCATAAGCCGTTCCTTTGAGACATCCAATGAACACCCGAGTAAGGAGGGCGTCACTTGGTTGCAATTGATCAGTCATTACTTCAAAATGATTAATGAACTGACTTGGAGAGGTTGTCCCATCATAGAAAGAGATGGTCGGAGGTTTGTATTTTGGTGGATACGATACCTGCTTCCATTCTATCGGATAAGGCTGTTTGATGCCTAACCTTTGTAAACCATCCTTCTGTTTGAATGCCTCGAATTGAGTTTTGAGATTCTTCAATTCTTCAGAGACAACTCCTGAAGATTGTGGAGTTGTGGCTTGTAGAGTGTAATTGGGAGGAGGGACTGCAGCATATGTACCACCCCCAGCTCCAGAGTGACTTGGTGTGGTTTGTACAGGGACATTAGATTGTACCCCCAGAATAGTAGAAGGTTCAGGGTTTGGAACAACAGGGGTATTCAATACCACTGGTGGTGCTGTCTGTTGTTGAGCCTGCATTAGAGTGTGCATAGCACTCAATATATCTGCCATAGCTTGCAATTGTTGTTCTAAAGAAGAAATCCTCTGTTCATGAGCCTCATTGCTAGTCGAAGGTTCATGATCACTTTCTGCCATATAAGTGGTAATCATTCGAGGAATAGATGATAAAACAGTCTGTTCTGAATCATCACTGTGTGAATCAGTATCTTTCCCAGGGCTTTTTATAGGAGTCAATACTGGAAAATTAGACTCTCCAAGGAAGTCTTCTGTGATCTCCAGATTGCCACTTGGATGAGAAGAAGAAGAGGCTCTGGTCAAGGCTCCGGTCCTGGATCGAGTGCCGAGATAAATACCATCTTCAGAGTCTGATATAGCATCAGACCGTATGCTACCCCCAATGTTTCTGGAAGTCATGTTGACAGAAGCATAAAGAGGTTCATCTTCATTCAACATTGGTTCATATTGAATCCGTTCGAAAACAGATTGTCTTTTTGGTGAACAACAACATTGGATGACAATCCGAGGTTGGAAGTCACAACCATGCTTTTCATGGCGAATATGGGCAATGTCATAGCCAGATGGAGTGTCAATTCTCTGTTTATTTTGCAAATATTCTCGAAGATCAGTAGGAACAGATTGGGAAGTATTTGAAGATAGTTTCTGTGTAGAAACTTGTCTTTTGTTCTTCTGTCTTCTTGGTTCCTGAGTGTATAAAGATTGATTAATTTGAGCCACATAGTTCTTGGCATATTCTGCATCAGGGTCTAATATACTTGTCTCAGTGGAACCGAACCGATTCTGATTAAGCTTATTACGAAGATCTGTGGGAGATTTGACTCTAATATCAGTCTTGGATACTTGTAATTTGCCTTTCTCAGACCGAGAAATTTTGAGAGAAGGAAGATGAGTATTATTCCGACTAGGAGTCGGTAATAATCCATCTTTGGAGGAATTAGCCAAAAGGCGTTTTCCTTTGTTTGATCTAGTAAGAGTACTAGTCAAATTAACTCCAGAGGTAAAGACCTTAGGAGTAGAGGAGTTGACTAAAGAGTCTTTCTCCTTGGTTGGCACAAGATGTGCAAGTTGAGGGAGAATCATTTGTATGTTCTGTGGAAGAGAACCCCCAATCTGATTTTCAGAAACAGTCAAAGGACTGTATTTGTTAGCATACGCTGACTTCAGTTTGGACTTCTGGTCATACGCTGCCTTTTTATTAGCATACACTGGCTTTGGCTCAGCGTACGCTGCCTGATGTTGGCTTTTGTACGCTGCCTTTGCCGTATGCTGCCCTTTGAATGCCATACGCTCAGAGTCATCAATGGCTAAAGAGCCGACTGCTGTCGTAAGAATAGAAGGAGAAGGGACTTTGACATGTCCAGAGATGGTTTTCTTTGAACACATTGACTTGGTTAAAGAACCAATTTTGTCAGCATGACTAGGGGAAACCACTGTTGCCGTGTTCAGAGAAGCCGAAGTGTGCTTCATGGAAGTTGAAGACGTGTTCTTGTCAGCATGAGAAGTGACAGAAGCGTCTCGAATTGCTGCAGAAGACTTAGGGACATAGACGGAGTGTCCCTTCTTCTTGGCAACAGAAAGAGCGGAGGAAGCAGTGCGGCCCTCCTTCGCCTTGAGCATTTCTTCATAAGCCGATTGGTCGAATTGTACAACCATCGTCTTCTTCGTCAAACCGATCGACGAAGTATCGCATTGAGTTGTTGCTATCTCATTGGAGGAGACAGCTTTCCCCAGCAGAGTCGCCAATTTGTTTTCCATAAATAAATTCACTTTATTTATTTTGTATCTGAGAAAATTACAACTGTAGGAATCTAATCTAGAAGACGATTACTTTATCCCTTGGACGATGCGATGAAGAAAACTCGAACTTCGAAGAACTTGGACAGCAACTTGGCAATCTCTCTGTTCTCTCTGAAAATGACTTGTAGTCTCTGATGAATGTGAAGAAACTCTTTTTTATAGAGTTCAGGATAACTGTCCTTAAGCATACGCTCAGGTAGTTACTTGACGTGTGCATAACTGCAGGGACGCATGGCGAATTCTGATGGAGACACATTAGCGTGCGGTTGAAAGTAGTGGAGCATGTTCAGGAGAGATTGATGGCCTGGATGCCACGTTGCATAACTTCTAGAGAAGTGGATAACTGGTACAGGACACGTGAGAACGTGTGTTGACTGTAATCCTGGTTATGGTTGCTGTAATACGCTGCCTCGTTGAAGAAGAGTTTATACGCTGACTTGGACAGCGTAGTGCCATAGGAAATCCATACGCTCACTTTGTGGACAAGGAGTCATGTGAGGTCATATGCTCGCTTATTTAGCAAGGAATCATGTGAGGTCCATACGCTCACTTGACTATGTGAAGAAGGAGTCATGTGAGGTTGATACGCTCACTGGAGAAGTGGCCACGTGGCTATCATCAATCTTCTTTGGTACACCATATCTTCCCATAACTGACAAAATCTTCTCGAGCGTCGTGACTGCGGATTTGACGGCTGACAGACTGTCAAAACTGACAGGAATGATGGCTTTTGCATTTATGAAGGCTGCTGAGTTGTCCTCGTAAAAGACAAAACCGACTCTTCGAAAACTTATACGACGGTTACTTTTCTCGTGACAGCTGTCTTTGCACGAAAGATGAAGTGTCAGATTTATTTCTCATTTAAACATATGTTGTGCTGTCACTTCAGTAAATAATAAAATATTTACAGAGCGTATGGCTTTTGAATGAGCGTATGGCTTCAACTGACATCTGTCTTTAAGCGTATGGATAAAAAATGACAGCGTGTCATAATTTTCCACATCCTACAGGGACATGTGTGGATGACAGTTCAATAATGAATTGAACATTGTTCTCAGGTTTTTGTGTAGTTTAAAAGTTGATATCTCAATTGAATTCGAACCAAACTATCAATACAACCAATCTCAGGAATGTTAGTTCTCAGGAAAATGCATAGGGTGTAGTGTGTCAATGACAGTAGGGTGTCCTTGGTTCAGTTCTCAGATCATCAATGTGTGAATAAATAAGGTGGAAAGAATCATTTGGTTCACAGAAATTCAAACCAAAAAAATGACAGTGCCTATATGTTCTCAGGATTCCTGAGAACCAAGACAGTTAACACAATTAGTTCAACAATCCTAAACCAATTTCAAAAACCCAAATCATGAATCAACTTAACAATGCCTAACACAAAATTCAGGGAGTAACATGGAAATTAAATCATCAAAAAAATAGTAAAAATTCACAAACAAAATCGAATTTAAACTCTCAAAAGAAAAAGTAAGTATCAGAAATTTTAGAGTTTTTTCCATGAACCCGATTCATCAATCTCCACCTAAACTCCATTCCCAGTTGTACATATCTATAATATATATACATATTAACATGCTGGTATGCTAATTACTTATAAATTAACATTTTAAAAACATTAAAATGAATCGAAGATTCAGAAATGCATGTCAGGAACACAGTATCAGAGAAATCGAATCAAAACCAATTCGAACTCGAAAACCCAATTAAACCTTCAAACTAGTGTGCAAACATGTGTACACATAATACGTATCATGGGGGGGTACTCGTGTCCAGAAAATAGGACACGAGGTATCCAAGTCGTGCCAAACACGCGTGTCACTATGTGATAGAAATGTGCAAGGCACAGCCTCGTGCACGCGTGTCGAGGGTTCGTGCACACGACACGAGTCGATTCGTGACACGTGCTCGTGTCCCCATGTTCGCCCAACATAGGGCAACATGTTCGTGTCCCTGAAACGTCACCACAACGTGTCCACGAGGGACACGAAGCCTGTGTTAGGAGCCACTGTTCGCGCGTGTGCGTGACAGTACAATTCCGTGCAGGTGGGTTTTCTCTCAATATTCTCGATAATATTACCTAAAATTTTGTCAGTGTAGTGTCAGACACGTAGCCTAAGTGTCCACAAAATTTTGTGTCACAACGTGATGTGTCGTGTCCGCTAGAGTGCTCGAGAGGCAGGGCAACCGTGTGCGGTGTCGTACAGCGTGTCCACGGCCGTTTCTGACACGAAACGACACGAAAATACTTTCAGTCTTCATAAAAATTAACACACACATATAGGCCTAGGTATCTATGTAATTAGATTTCCAAAATACGAAAATAAATTCCTATGAGGCATTTTAACAAACACCTAGCTATATACTATGATACGTGTCCGATACGGACACCAAAAGGACACGAATTATGCCCAAATTTTGGGGACAGCTAGGAGACTCCTAGATCTAGTCCTAAATGCAAAGAAAATAAAATTTTAAATCAATTTGGGGAGTTTTACCTATTGGTGCAAAAAGCATGGAAAAGCTCCAAATGGAGGATTCTTCCTTGCTAGCCAAATGCTCCCAAATTGTCCCAAAGCTGTGATTGAACTCCAAAATCAGAAAATAGGAGAGTATTAGGCTCTAATGCAAGGAACTAGAGTGGAAAAGGATTTAAAATGAATAATCTATGGGTTGGGGAAGAATGGACAAACCTCTTTCTTCAAACTTGGAGAATTTAATAAAGAGGCAAGAACAAATGGAAGAGACATTAAATAGGGGTGTGAAACCCTAGGTTGGCTGCCATGGGTGGGCTTGTTGGGGTTTGGGCTTAAGTCATGGGCCTATGGTTTAATTTACAAGTCATTAAATCACAAGTCATTGCATTAAACCATAAATCATGACTTAATTTCACTAAACCTAATCCCCTCATTCTAAAACCAATCTCTAATGACTAAAATGGGTTAACTCAAGTTAGACTAGGGTTACCATAGCTAGGGTTAGGTTCTAGGCTAGTCTACAAGTCTCAAACTAGTCAAGCCCAAACTAGGAATTCAACAATTCAATAAATCATCGAATAATTCAAATAATTCAAAATGACCAAATTACCCCTAGGCTAAAAATAATAAATAAAACATTCCTAATCACATGGCTAGGCTCTAGGGCAGACAGTCTCTACGATTTCACTAGCTGCACATCAAAATTATAAGTCATGATATTTAGTAGTTTTAAAAAAATGATTAAAAATTACCAAAAATTATATTATTATTTAAATATCATAATTAAATAAATTAAACACAAAATTTTAAAATTACCCTTATTTTAGAAACTGGGTGTTACAAGTCTACCCATCTTAAAAAAATTTCGTCCTCGAAATTTAAGATGGTAGTAGTCCTTCTAGGTCAAACACCCCCACAATCAAAGTCTCAAATATACCGTCAGATAATCATATGCGTCTGTCCAAAATTATGATACTCAGAATCTTCGTCGTGCTAGTGAGCAAGGCTACGATAATCACAGAGTCCTCGACTAAGGCACATACCTCTAGAATCATGGTATTTAAAATTTTTGCATTGCCGCATGCTTGGCAGCAAAAACCTTAAATTCCCACACCCGAGAAGTACGTCCTAAATCTGACTATATGTCCTCACTATGCCAGATAATCACGATTATCGAAGATTCTAGATTCCATAACTGAGGTGACCTAGCCCATATGATTCATCTCAGAAGAAAATCAATCATAACAAAAGAACAACAGGACAAAATTTGATCGATCAACAAGGAACAGAGGGAATCGAAATTTTAAGGCAGTTATAAGAGGCAATTACGGAAGAAAATCAAAAGAATGGAACCTGCAACTAGATCTCCAACGGCCTGAGCATCCTCGACTCTCCTGGCGAAAGCTCGCTTATGCTGGCCTGCTGCTGATGCTGCATGTACCTCTGCTGCTGAGTCGGTAAGGGTAATCCCTTCTGCTGGCCTACCGGAGTCCTCGCTTCTGCTTCCTGAGCTGTCCGTTTCGATGACTCGGGACACACTCTCAGATGATGATCGGATCCTCCGCAAAGTAAACATCTGCCCAGCCTCTTCCGACATTCACCCCATCCATGCTCCGGCTTCTTGCAGTAGGGACAACTGATTGTCTGCTGCCTGGGTACCTGATACTGTCTGGGTTGCTGCTGTCCCTGCTGATGGCCCTGACCCTGGAACTGCTGCTGAACAGGCCTCTGTTGATACTGATGCTGAATCTATAAGAGGGGTATCTTGGCCAGGCCCGCACTGCCACTATCTCCCTCAAAAGAGGTGCAATAGGACAATCCATCTTCTAGTAGGCACCTGACCCACAAAAATAGCAAACCTTCAACCTCTTCCTGCACAACTCCCAGATGTGTCCCGGCTTCTTGTAGTAGGGACAACTGATCGCCTTCGGGTCCTGACCCCGATACTGATGCTGCACTTGCTGAACTCCCACTGGTGTCTGCGTCTGCTGAATCTGTACATGGGGCCTCTTGGCCTGGCCTCCGCTGCTGCTGGTACCGTGAGCGTCCCGTTCCCTCTTGAACAACTGTTGCCGCTGAGTTTCCACTATCTACTGGAAGAAGGAGAACAACCGTGCCACGTCCTCTGATCCTGATGGCGACTGTTGCTGAAGAACATTCGGGACGACGGAGAAAGTTTCGGAGTAGGAAGAGGTGCACTCCCATAGGCTGTAGATATCCTAGCCTGAGCTGGCATAACAGGAACTGCAGTCTCAGGGCCCTGCTGATCAGGACGAGGAGTGGTAGACCCCTCAGTGGTATCTCCCTGATCGAGACGATGAGATCGTGTCTCCATAACCATCCTGAAGACAGATCAAACAAGGAATTAATACTGAGATAGAAATGATAACTCAAGAGAGGACAGTTATTCAAGGAAGCAATCTTCAACAGGAATTTAGATGGCAGGAATCCAGTTAAGAGTTTTTCCTAATGTGATTGAGTACCTCAAAAATAATCCTAATCCTACTGCAGGCCGTAGTGGTACTCTAGTTCGAATACCACTACACAAACTCGACCTGCATGGGCCACCACTAAAAACGTGTCATGACCCGCACCCACCGTGAGGGTACGAGTACGTAACAGCGCCCAGCCTACACCGCAGTGTTGGCGGTTAGAACACTGTTCTAGGTCATGAACTATAACTAATTAACATGAAATACTCTCCATAAGGAGGCCAACACAGAGGTACAACTCAATCACAATCTAGAGATAGAATATGACACAATAAAATAGATAAGAAAAATCCTCAACTGAGGTACAATAGAAATAAAATAACAAGTCTCATCAACTACCAGTCTCAATATCTCTAAATATACAACTCTGAAAATAAAGGCAACAGCTAAACATGAAGGAAAGAGCAGTCTAAGCTATCTACACTATGCAAGGTATCGTCCTCATCAGCTGCCTGAACCTCCCCAGAGGTCCAGGTCGCGAGTGTCATCTAGGCAAGCTCCCAATTAAGGGGTGCAGGGTTCTCATCATCCTCTGTAAAATTTTCAACAGGTCCAGTCAGGACGGGAGCGAGCACAATACATCTCAACAGATCATAGAAGGTTAGAAAATATAATCATACAGTAAAGTAAGATACATGAACTGAAAGAAAGTACAGAATGTAAACAGAGAGAGCTGTAATAGAAATATCTACTATAAGTAGAGAGCTACCAGTGACTAGTGATTTAGAGTACAAAGTCGACATGTGAACGGCTTGATTTGCACATGGCTAAACTAAAGAGGCGTACATGGCTATTCTACTTTGGAATTGTTCACATGACTATTTATACTCTCCCGTACCTCCAATCAATACACAAGGATCCAGCCAGGTTATGTTATGATTCCATGCAAAGGCCCACAAGGGGTGATACATGGATGCCCATAAATGGGTGATCTGGGAATGCCCATAAATGGGATAATTCAAAGAAGACTCTGTGATCATAAGAGTACATGTCACAAGTGATCAATGAACCGTGAAGCATAGTGATACACCATGTAAGTGAAACGTACTGAATATGTAGTATCCGATGCTCCTGAGGGGATAACATCTCAAGAAAGGATCCATATAGTACTAATCCGTGTGACCAACGTGACAGCATCAAGTAAGTAATTTAAAGCAGGAAAATAATTCTAAACAGGATATGAAATGATCAGAGAATGTACTCGTCTCGTATCTGAATGTCTGAAGTAAATGTACTATCCGAGATGAAATATCTGACTCCTAGTTAGAACAACACAAGTCAAAGTATACATGGGATGATAAAATAATACTACAATGCATGCATGCTGTCTAGGTCAAACTAGCCTAAAGTCGACACTTGGTCAGCTCTAGTCAACCACACTAGTCAAACTAGGTCAAGCTAACCTAGACAAGTCTTACTAAGCCTAACTAAGACTATCCTAGCAAGCACACATCAAATCTAGGCTATACAAGTCAACTACACATGTAACTGGCATTCAAGCCACACTCATAGGTAATGAGCCCTAGGCTATAGGCCCATAGGTATATTACTATACAACACATATCTACATATACACATATTAACATATATATCTAAAATAATATAATACACATTATAATATATAGGATACATGATATATGTATCACCTATATATATATATATATAGATATATATATATATATATATATATATATTATAATATATATCTATTTATATATATATATAAATATATATATATATATATAGATATATATTATATATATATATATATAAATAATATCTATATATATATATATATATACATATGTATATACACACATACATAGAAGGATAGGAAAAGGTAATGTGTTGTGTACATGTGTTTCCTGTGTGTGGGTTAAGAGTGTGGGCAAGGGTCATGAGAGTGTGGATACAGGTGTGTCGTGAATAGGTATTGTTTCTCAGAAATTTAAGAAATAGTGATGTGTATGTGTGACTGAAAATCAGTGATAACTAAACTAAATTAGGTGCACTGAGCTAATGAAGTTCAAAGCTGATACAAACAAAGGGGGACTGAACAACTAGTGAAGGGGAATGAATGGGATTGAACTCTAACTGAAAGGGACTGTCACTAAGGTTAACTAACACATGCATATGGCTAAATGTCATGAACCAATGGCCTATTGGCCAACACTCAATCTCAGTGAGTATCTAACTAATACTCACCAAGGCTCCGCTACTGCTGCATGCTCTGCTATGCCTACTGCTACCAATGCAGATCACTCTCACCAGGCACTCACCCACTCAAGCACTCTCACAACCTCTGAATCATAAATATAGGTATAGGGAATAGGATGAAGTGTGACTGTCCTGTGTACAGGACCCATAACAGTGTGTGCAGTGACAGGAATAAGGAGGAACCTGTGTGTGTGAGTGTATAGGCTGTGTGTTTACAATGTGATAGAGTGTTAGAATTCAGGGAATGTCCTGTGTATATTTTCAGGTTTGACAGTTGAAAAACCAATCACATATATCACACCAATTCGAATCAGTCACCAACCAATACCAACACAAGTATTTAATCACCATAGCTAACTTCAATCAGTTAAAAAAGGAGAATCCATATCAGTTGAACCCAGTTTTCAGTAAATATTGTAACACCCAATTTCTAAAATAAGGGTAATTTTAAAATTTATATTTAGTTTATTTATTTATGATATTTAAACGATAATATGATTTTTGGTAATTTTTAATCATTTTAAAACTATTTAAATCATAACTTATGATTTGATGTTTGACTAGTGTACCTTAGAGCCTAGTCATGTGATTAGGATGTTTGACTAGTACATTTTAGCTTAGAGGGTATTTTGGTCATTTTAGGATTTATTTGAATTTATTATGATTTATGGGAATTGTGTGAATTTGATATTAATTAAATATTGCTATGTGTTATGTTAGTTACGATAGTTGAGACTTTGTAGACTAACCTAGAACTAACCCTAGTTGGTGACCCTAGTCTAACTCTAGTTAACCTACTCTTAGTCATTAGGAATTAGTTTTAAGGTAGGAAGGATTACTTAAGTGAAATTAGCCCATGACTAGTGACTTAAGTCAATGACTTATGACTTAGCAATTTAAAGCCTAGTGTTTAAGCCATAGGCCCATGAATTAGCCCAAGACCAATCCTAGCCCACCCATGGCAGCCAACCTAGGGTTTCCACCCCTATTAATGCCTTTTCATTTAGGGTTAGCCTCTCTTGGAAATAGATCTCAAGTTTAGAAAGAGGTAAATCCCCAACCTTAGAAATTCCTAATTAATTTTAGCTCCTTTTTAGTCCTAGTCTTTTGCAATAGGATCTAATTTATGTTTATATACTGATTTTGGAGGAGCACCTCAGTTTGCATGCAATTTGGAGATTTGGAGTTGCCATTTGGAATCCCCTCTTTGAAGCTTTTCTTGAGTTTTGATACTCAATAGGTAAATCATCTAAACTCATAGTTTTTCTAGATTTCTTTGCATATAAGGTTAGATTTTAGGGTTTCCTAGCTGTCCCCAAAAATTAGGCACGATTCGTGTCCATTTCGTGTCCGTATCGGACATGTATCGAAATGGTATATTAGGTGTTTGTAGAAATGCCACATAGGAATTTATTTTGTATTTTGAAATATAATAACATGGATTTGTAGATCTTGATGTGTGTCAATATTTGTGAAGGTCTCCTAGTGTTTGCGTCCTTTTGTGTCGTGTTTTTGCACGGGACACGCAGCACGGGCCCGTAGGCCGTGTCATGCATCACGGGCTCATTTTCTCTCGACATCGGACACTTCGTGTCCTGATTTTTGGTGTGAGCCTAGGGGCAATGACTGTCATCGTGCTCCCAAAATTTAGGAGCCTCGTGGAGTGTGCGTGGCGCAATCGCCCCCGCACTGGCCGCGCACTGTCGCGGCAGGCGACTGTGCACGCGCACAGGCGCTGCTGACACGGGGCTCGTGTCGTGTCTGTGTGTCACGTGGACGATACAGGCTGACACAGACCTAGCCCTACCCTAGACGAACCTAGGTGCACACCCACGTGTCGTGTCATGTCGTGTGTCGTGTCCTAGACGTGCGTACACATGTGCACGAGACCACGTGTCTGTGTGTGCCTAGAACGTGTTTGCATGTGTGCAGACACGTTGTGTCTTGCTGTGATGGACACGAATTGCCATGTGAGACACGAACACATGTGATACAGTTATTACCAACCACTTGTTTGAGTTTGCGTGGTGTTTCGACATTCAAATTGTTGGTTGCCCTTTTTTCTGATACAGAGCAGTATCAGTAAATTTTAATTCCAGTTTTCGAAATGTTTAAATCCGTTTTTAAATGATGATTCACATGTTTTACTTGAGTTTACATTGGGGATATGTGGGATTGTGCTGGGGTTTGATGTGTGGATTGGGATTGGTTTTTATGAAGCATTCGAGTGTAGCATTAGATTGTTAACTGGACAGTAGTGTTCCATAAAAGTTCGAATGTTTCAATTCAGTTTCAAATGTTAATTTGTACGTTTTTACATGATAATTTTGCTGGGTACTTGAGTGTTGGGTTGCATGAGAAATTGCTTAAGTTTTGATGTGTTCGAGTGTGTTTTGACACTCAACTTGAATGTACAGGGGTGTACATTACCTTTAGACTGAAAATAGTTTTCTGAGTTTACAATTAATTTAGGGAAAAGAGGTTTTGATTCTTAATTCCAGTTTGAATTCCAGTTTTCCATATGTCAGTTTGTGTATTGGGTTTGAGTTTGATTTGGGGTTTATACATGTGTATTGATTGGGTCCTTGTCAAATGAAACTGAGATTTGAAATGTAAAAATCTGATTTTAGGATAGTGTAGAAAACTGAAATGTGAGTTATGAACTTGGTTGTTTTGACAGTAATGTTTCTGAAACCTGAGAATTTCCCTTGTGTAAACAAACCTGAGAAATGTTCCCTTTCCTTGATATTTGAAACTGAGATTAGAATAGGGTTTTGTATGTTAAAATTTCTGAGATTTTACCTATGTCTACAAACCTGAGAATGTGTATGAACTGAGATTATGCACTGTAAAACCTATGGTTTTTATAAGTTAAAACCTAAGATTTTTAATGGGTTAAATTGTGAATACAAGGCAAGTAAAACCTGAGATTTGGTTTACTAGAAAATCTGAGTTGAATGATAGTTTAGTTTTGGAAAATTAGGTTATGTATTTCATTTGGTTGAATGTAGGGATTGACATGAAAACTGAACTGAACTCATTAACCTGAGATTTCAGTGAGTTTCCTATATGTAAACCTTAACCTGATATTGCCTATGTTAAATTTCTGAGATTCAATGAACCCTAAACTTGTGTGATGATGCCATTGTCTTTAACCTTAAAACTCAGTCCATAGTCCATAGTCATCACAACACATCTATGTTACCCTTAACCCTCTCTCTATCTCTCTATGTATATATGTATGAAGATATGCATGTATATATGTATGTATGTATGTAGATACGTATGTATGCATATATGAACCTATGTAAAATATATATATATGTATGCATTATGAACCTATGTAAATATATATGTATGTATGCATATATGAATGTATGTAAATATGTATATATATATAGATATGATATTGATAGATATGATATTGATATGTTGATATTGATATGTGGTATTGGCCTATGGTGTGTCTGTTAGACTAGTGAGCCTAGTTTGGGCTTGTACAGCTTATTAGACCTAGAATAGACTTGCTAGACTAGTGTAGACTAGTTTGACCTAGTGTGGACTTGTTTGACCTAGTTTGACCATAGTTGACCTAGTTTGACTTCTAGGGTTGACCAGAGTTGACCAAGAGTTGACTTTGGCCTAGTTTGACCTAGATTCATGTAGAATGCATTGTAGTGTTTTATTTTACCATTTTGGACTGTTGGATTGTGCTGTTCTAAATAGGAGCCAGACACCACTCTCGGACAGTACTTTTCAGTTGGACACTCAGATACAGGCGAGTACATTCTCTGATCATTCATATGCTGCTTAGAATTATTTTCCTACTTTAAATTACTTTACTTGATACTGTCACGTTGGTCACACGGATTGGTACTATATGGATCTTTTCATGAGATGTTATCCCCCTCGGAGGAGCTCGGATACTGCATGTTTTGTGCGTTTCACGAATCATCACATATCTCTATGCTTCCTCTGATTCACGAATCGCTTGTGACACATGTACTCTCATGTTCACAGAGCCATCATGAATCACCTTCACGTATCACTCATTTATGAGCCATGTGAAGTTTCACGAATCTTAACATAACTGAACAGATCTTTGTGTATTGATTGGGGTTGGGGAGTAGAAATAGACATGTGAATATTATCCAAGTAGCTGTAGTCATGAATCACTCTCTTAGCTGTAGTCTTGAATATGCCATTCACATGTTTATATTTTACTCTAACTCACTAGTCACTGTTAGTTCTCTATGTAAGTAGATATTTCTATTACAGTCCTCTCTCTTGACATACTGTATTTCTTCAGTTCATGTATCTTACTTACTGCATGATTATATTTTCTAACCTGCTATGACCTGTTGAGATGTACTGTACTCGCTCCTGTCCTGACTGGACTGTTGAAAATATTACAGAGGATGAGGAGGAGGCCCTATGTACCACCTATTACGGAGCAGGCTTACGACACCTGCGACCTGGTTCCTCGGGAGGACCCTGCTGCAGTACAGGATGCTACTCCCAGAGTCTAGGCTAGATAGCTAGGCTTTAGTTTTTCTTTCAGTATTGTGTTATTTGACTTTCAGTTGTTCTTCTGAGATGTGTATATATTAGAGATTTGTTTGAGCTGGATGCTCTTGAGTTGTTATCTTAGAAACTTAGATTTTTCCCTCTTAATTGTATTATATTGTGCTTTGATCTCTCTATCTACCTTTACTATTCTGTATCTGCCTTAGATGTGATTGAGAGTCTGTTATGTCCCTCCATCGGAGTGTATATACTGTACATGTACCTTTATATTGTTAGATGATTGACCTAGGACAGCGTTCTACCGCCGACATGCGGCGTAGGCTGGACGTACCCACTTCTCGTGCCCCTACAAGGGTGCGGGTCGTGACCGTTTTTAGTGGT
>JANAVB010006107.1:0-27848 GCA_029216955.1 Iris pallida | reverse complement strand
GTTTAAGGGTTGTGACCTGGCTACTTGAATGGTTTCCTTGTACTCAGTTTACTGTTGTTATCTTTATTATTATCAGTTCTTTATTTATTATCTTTAATATTCTATTGTGATATGTTGGTTTTAGTTCCTAAGTGAAGCCTCTTTTGTGGCACTTGCTCTTTCTGGGGTCTGACCCAGCTGGTTTTGTGTGGCTAGATATCGGAGCAGCTCCAGAGGATCCACCTGTCTTCCAGCCAGATGTGACCACCAGGCGTAACCCTGACAACGATGTTTTCTTTGTCCTCCCACTTATTTGTAAAATTATTCTTTTGAGGCGTTTAGCCGACGAGCACGTGTTAGCTCGTGTTGCATCTTTATTTACTGTCTGCCTACGGGCTGTAACATGATTGACAGATCCTAGGGTTGATCATGTATGACTAAACTCTTGCTAGTCCTCACATTTTGTACGACTAGCTTCATGATCAGCTGAATATGTAATGTTTGGGACGCCTTACGATTGTATATTTGGTGATCTTGCATCTTGTAACTTTTACTTACTTGCTTGTGATTGAAACTATAGGCTTGTTCTTGACCATAGGAGACTGATGGCTTGTAGTTAAATCCTCATGTATCTAGACAGCCGTGATCGTATAGCGAGGTGGGTTGCACTTCAATATACGTAGCTGGCTATGTCCGCCCCCGCTCTCCAGTATTCTGGTTCTGGGGCGTGACACCACCAGTCAGAGTCAGTCCCTACCGCATCAACCTGCGCAATCATAGCAACAACGTCAGTGATCATAGATACCTTGCTAGGCTCTCCTTGCTCTGATTGCTTGGTCTTTGCTTTGCATTCACTTTTGAAGTGGCCCTTCTTGCCACACTTGAAATAAGGCATATGAGACTTTGCCTTCTTTCGCTTGAAGGAAGTCCCCTTCACGTTCAGATTGTTAGGGTCCTTCTTCTTGCTGTGGGAAGCCGCCTGCTTTCCCCTTGGTTCCTTGGTATGAACCAGATTGGCTTTAGCCAATTGCTTGGATAGTGTGTCCACCTTCAGTTGAGCCCGCATCTGGTCCTCAACATAGATTTCCTGCAAGAGATCTTCAAGGCTGATCTCAAGCTTCTTCCTTTGCATGTTTGCATAGAACTTACTCCACCCAGCGGGGAGCTTTGAGACAATCCCTCCAACAACAAACTTGTCGGGGAGGGGCATCGCCTCGTCTTCCAACTTCTGTCGCAGTTTCAGGAATTCCTTTACCTGCGGCAGCATGGACTTCTCGTCCTCAAAGAGCCATTTGTGATATTTTTCAACCACAAATATCTTGCTCCTGTTTTTGTCTTCTTCGTACAGTTTCTCCAGAAACTCCCATATGTCTCTGGCAATAGTCTTTTTACTGTAGGATTCTGCTAGGGAATCCTCCATAGCATTCAAGATAAGCAACCTGCAAATGCTATTCTCCCTTCTCCACTTGGCCTGAAGTTTAGTAGCCGCAACGATTGCAAGCAACAGACCCAGTATCTGGAACAGTAGGTTCTTCTTCAAGAAGCACGTGATCAACGTCTCTGAGTTGAAGAGTGAGATAAACCTTCCTCTTCCAGACTTGATAATGCTCTCCATCAAACTTTTCTAACTTACAGAAGTCAGTATTGAGGAGTGAAGCATTAATGTTTTCCATCGTAGCGATATAGCTTTGAGATTGTTATTGCCGTGGCACAATTTTTTCGATGGAAAACTGAAAAAATGAAACAATTGTAAGAACAATGTTCCAACGCAACACTTCTAGGAAGGTTGCGTAAGTATAACGAAGATCTAAGAAGATCTCGTTATTATATTACGAGAATCTAAAAAGATTTCGTAATCCACAGCAGCATATGATATACGAGAATTTAAGAAGATTTCATAATCACAGCAGCGAAGAAGATGACAGGCGAAAGATGGAAGATGGCCTGCTGGGGTGAATGATCACCGTTGCTCAAAGCTATATTTGTCCCACACGAATAGCTTCCAGGAACCAGCAAGTTCGTCGGAGAACTTTGGAACACTTCTGCTCTTCTGACTCCTCGGATCGTACGCGGACTCCCGTGCAAAAGCAACGATGGTGCAAAGCTTCTCTTCTCTCTGACAGGCTCTGTTTACTTGTGTTAAGAAACACTTGTAAACTTTCGTAACTCTATGAATATGTTCTGTATTCTACTGTCTGTGAGAGAGAAGAGATATTTATAGGCCCGAGTAGCAACTGCCCGGTTAGCACAACATTCGGGACGTGGTAATAACCACTCCGAACGTACAGTAACCGCTCAGATCATGCACATGCACGATCTGAAACAAGTTGCGCCACTCTAGCAATCCGCGCGCCTTGCACCTTGTGCACAGAGCCACTTCCGCCACACTGCGCCATACGCCTTGCGCGCCTTGCACATCTTGCACCACACGCACATTGCGCCACTTGCGCAACCTGGACGCAACCTGGGTGCAACCTGTGCGTAACCTGCGCGCAACCTGGTCGCGCAACGTGAAGTGCAAAGTGCGCCAACAAAATGCCACATTACGCCTCATGAGCCCGAGTCCGTGTCCGAGCCGCTAAGCCCCTACGGGCTTAGCTCCCATGGAAATAAATTTCCCAAGAGCAAAAAACATGAATGCTTTCAATTGTTTATTTAGCCTTTTTTTTCATTAGAAAAATAACCCCACATGGCACACCCATGTGCACCTCCACACCACATGTGCATCTCTAAACTAGCATAGCTAATATATAGAGATACAACTCCTTTGACCTAGCCGATGTGGGACTAAAATTTCTAATACAAAGGCCAAAATCCAACAGGGAAGCATGTTGGTTTTTTGAGACATCGGTGAGGATGGGTTTGTATGGAGCTTTCTTGTGTCTATATTGTTGTTTATATGGATACATAGATTGTATATGTGATGATATAAGTGTTTCTAGCATTACGGTTCTTGGATGCTGATGTGATGCTAGGAGATGGGCGGTTGCAGGGAAGGGTTGTGGAAATTTCCGGAATGTGTTGTTTCGATATGTATGCCTAAATGTGATGCATTTTGGCAATCTAGATATTCAAGGGATTGTTCAATATTTTGGAGACTTTTATAATTTGGTTTTCGATGATGATGACAGGAGGATTAGGAAGAAAAGGTGTTGATGAAGATGAGGAATAGAATGTGTTGGAAGAAGAAATGCAGTATGGTGTGGCTCACGGGGAAGCTTTAAAGAAGTTAGAAGAATGCAGGTTTGTCGTCAGCAAAATGGGCCAATATGACTTCTTTCTATCGTTTCATTATAATGTGCAATGAAGTTTGGTTCATGAAACTGTATAGTTTATGTTTGTCAGTGTGAATTGATTTTGGTTTTTGAAACTGGATAGTATTTTATGTCGATGTTGTTAATAATTTACATATTTCGGATTATGGGTTTTTTTTTTTTGTTAGTTGGGTATTTCGAAGATGGAGGATGATGGAGGTAAATATGAGGAAGATGAATCAGAATTGATAGAACCTACGTGGAAGCTTATAGGAGGGGGAGGAATCAAGGAGTGGGTGTGCATCCCAAAGTAGAGTGGTAGCAATTTCTACTTCTGTAGTGAGTTTGTCCTGTGTAGGGCTGCAAATGAGCCAAGCCGTTCGCAAGCTGCTCGAAGCTCGGCTCGATAAAAGCTCGTTTGAGCTTGGTTCGTTTAGTAAACAAGCTGAGCTCAAGCTTCATTTTTGAGCTTGTTTAATAAACGAGCCAAGCTCAAGCTAAGAAATACTCGGCTCGTTTGAGCTCGCGAGCTAGCTCGTTTATGAGCTTGCGAGCTGGCTTGTTTAGATGCTCGTTTAAGAACTTGTTTAAGAGCTCGTTTGTTCTTTGTTAAATTTTAATGTTATATATCTTTGTATAACAATATAGTTGTGCCCATTATATATTTATATGTCCTTAATAATTGACATTAATGAACTTTTTAAATTAATTTTTTTATAAATAAATTGTTAATATTACATGTACTTGCTTTCAAACCTAACTAGTTTGAAATCGAGCTTGTTAAGCTTGAAATTAAGCTTAATAAGCTTGAAAGAGCGAGCATGAAATCAAGTTTAACGAGCTTGATTTTGAGCTTATCAAGCTTGTTTAACAAGCTTGAATCAAGCTTGCTTATCAAGTCAAGCTCAAGCTCAAACCAAGCCAAGCTCAAGCTTAATATAAACAAGCTCAAGCTCTAAAATAAAAAACTTATCAAGCTCGAGCTCGATTAATCATATACAAAAGCTTGGCTCGGCTTGGCCGTTTGCAGCCCTAGTCCTGTGTACATTTCTTGGAAAATAGATCTGATTTTTATTTCCAACGTTTTCCCAAGAAAAATTGTCTAAGAAACAGCTTCCTTTCACTGTTTGTTGCGGGCATCTATTACTCCACGTCTCCAATCACGAAGACATGATTTTGGCCTGCACTAAAGAGTCCCACACTTTGGTAGACCCTTTTCAAAAGGCTAATTATAAGGGCACATCAAAATCTTATCAGAGCTATCCAGGATTGGGACTAGTTCATGTTTGTGAAAAAATTATTAGGGGTATCCCAATTTTATACTCAAGGGACTGTCCGTCCAAACTCCACCCCCCTCCCCCCCCCCCCCCCCCCCCCCCCCCGCCCCCTCACCCCACCCCAAACTCCAAATTCTACTCTAATTTGTAAAATTCACTCTCTCTCTTCCAAAACCCTAACTTTCTTCCTCCTCCTCCTCTTCTTCTTCTTCTTCTTCTTTACCATTTTCCACTCCTCAAACTATACTTCTTCTTCACAATTTCTCCACTCTAAACCCTAGTTTTATTCTCCATCATTTCCATTAAAACCTTAGTTTTTCTCTCCACAATTTTCATTCTCATCATTTTGATTCCTCACAAATAATGCATGATAATAAATCCTACATGTTTATTTCATTCGTTCTCACAAAAAATGCATGAAAATAAACCATAAAATGTATATTTCATTATATTATCAAGATGAAAATAAATCCTAAAATATGTTTTTCATTCGACCATTTCGATTTTAGGACTGCTGCCAGGAATTATGGTAGTCCTAAAATGTACTTGCTGTACAGCAGGTTCCTCTTAGGACTGCCACAATTTCTGACAGTCCTCAATACTTCTAGGACTGACAGAAATTGTGACAGTCCTGTTGTATAGCAAGGTCTTTTCAGGACTGTCACAATTCCTGGTAGTCCTCAATACTTCTAGGACTGCCAGAAATTGTGGCAGTCCTGTTGTACAACAAGTCCCTTTGAGGACTGCCACAATTCCTGGCAGTCCTCAATACTTCTAGGACTGCCAGAAATTGTGGCAGTCCTGATATAAACTTGCTCAACAAATCGATTTATTCTAGAATTAGGGTTTCATCCATAATTTCTTCTATTAATAAAGAAAAATTGATTAATAGATTAGTAAATTTGATAGATTTGGTAATCCAATTTCTTCTACAACTAGGATTTCATCCATATACTAGGGTTTAGAGAAAAAAAAATGAAAAATTAGAAGAGAGCAAAAAAAAAAAAAAAACTAGGGTTTGGAGAAAGAGATTTTTTTTTTTCATTCTTCTTGTTCTTGCTCTTCTTCTTCTTGTTCTTTTCTTCTTCTTCTTCTTTATTCTTGTTCTTCTTCTTGTAAAGAAGGAGAAGAGAGAAAAAAATTAAAAGAGTTGTCTTTTATACATTAGAATGGGATAGTCCTGAGTAAAAATTTTAGTGGCAAACTTGTAAATAAAGGGAAGTAAAAAATGGGATAGCCCTAATAAGGTTTTGATGTGCCCTTATAATTAGCCTTTCAAAAGGGAATTATTAGAGAAAGTACACAAAGTCTCAAGGGACATCACAATTTCTTTATTCCGAAAATCTTAAAATTCTAATTTTTAAAGGCACTTCAAATTTTACTCCAGAACAGTCCATTAGTTTAGGACAACCCAGCGTAGTACAACTTTTATTCAGTACAACCATAAATTTCTTTGGGGTTGCCCATATCCGTCCTCTCCCATGCCACACTGTTCCCTTCGCCTGCCATCCGCCCCCGCCCTGCCGCCCCCTACCGTCGCTCTCACCCGTGCTCCTCCGTGTGCCGCTCTCCGTCGCAAGCCCCCGCCTGCCCCCGCGCTCCCCTGCCGCTGTTGCTGTCAATGTTGCGCTCCCCTGCTGCAGCTTCGTCGGTGATCCGACCGGAGGTTGACGAAGGGGAGGAAGATGGACCCAGAGGAGGAGGAAGAAGATGATGGAGGTCGAGAGAGGAGGAGGCGTAGGAGAGGATGAAGAGAGGAAGAGGAGGTGTCACGACCCGTACCCAGTGTAAGGGCACGAGAGGTGGGTACGTTCAGCCTACGCCACAGTGTCGGCAGTAGAACGCTGTCCTAGGTCACAACATCTAACATAATATGGAATATGCTCCGAAAGGAGAACAATATATAAGGTACAACTCAATCACAATATCTAAGATTGAATAGAAGATAAGATAATCTCAACAGAGAGTCACAAATATGAATAATAAGTCTCGGTGTAAACCACACCATAAACAATATCTCAATACAATCTCAAATGTCTCATAAAGCTAGATAATAAGATAAGTTTAGACTAAGCCAATGGTAAGTCCTCAGCGACTACTGGATCCTCCTGAGGGTCCAGGTCACCTGTGTCAATTAGGCCTGCTCCATAGTAAGTATCGCAACAATCCTCATCATCTGTAATATTTTTAACAGGTCCAGTCAGGACAGGAACGAATACATATCTCTCACACAGTTCATAACATGAAAGAAAAATATGAACAAGCTATAGAATAATATACATGAAACGCTGTAAAGAAATAGTAGAGAGACTGTAAAAAGAAGAACATGATATAGTGGAAACAGATATACATGATATAGATAAGAAAACTGAACTAACTACATGATTTAGAGCACATGTTTGGTTATGTAAACAGGCTTATGTTGTACATGACTTAAATCTAGGTTGGAGTTGCACATGAGATGGGTGTAGATCACATAACCAAATAAATACTCCTCCTGCCCCAATTAATACACAAGGATCTGTCCAAGTTATGTTATTGCACATGAAAGAGTAGTGACTCACATGGATAGCTAGTCCACATGAGTATCACTGGTTTATACATGAAGGCTCACATGATCATAAGTGTACATGAATATCACATGAGTATACATGAATAAATACGAATACAAGGAGTAGACGATGCACATGATAAAGTACATGAGCACAATATACCCGATGTATCCGAGGGGATAATATCGTATGAAAAAATCCATATAGTACTAATCCGTGATAATATCGTGACAGCATCAAGTAAACTAGTCTATAACAAGTGAATATGTCCAAACAAGTATGAAACGGTCAGAAAATGTACTCGCCTGATAATCCAAGCTGCTGATGAGGAAGTGTAACTGAATTGGAGTGATGTAATCCTATTTAAAATAATCATAAGTCACAACATGGTCTAAAATATCATAAAAAAGGTCTACAATGCAGTTCCACATGATTCTAGGTCCTTCTAGGTCAAAGTCAACCCTTGGTAAACTCTGGTCAAACCTGGTTAACTCTGGTCAAATCTGGTCAACTATAAGTCAACTAGTCCGTTTACTAATTTTTAGGTCAAACACAAGTTATCAAGTCATTCTAAGTCCGTTTGAGTCGATTTGGATCAAGTTTGACTCAAAGTTGACTTTTATCAACTTGGTCAACTTGCTAGTCGACTCGACCAAATTAGACTCATTGGATCAATTATAAACTGACTCATTACTCCCTAGGTTACACTCAATAGCAAACACATTTATATATACTTATATATCTTCATTCAATGCAATATATATATATATATATATATATATATATATATATATATATAATAATAATAATAATAATAACAATAATAATAATAATAATAATAATAATAATAATAATAATAATAATAATAATAATAATAATAATAATAATACGGCCTTCCCGTTCGTCCCTCTCCGTCCTTCCGCATCCCCACCATGCCCCCGCCGCTCCTAGCCGTTCGGCCTTGCCCTTGCCGCCCACCCACTCTTCGCAGCCGTCTTCGGCTTGCCAGTGGAGCGTTGCCGTAGTCGCGGCTCTGGGTAGCCAGCTCGCTGCATCTGCCCGCGGTCGCCGTTGGCAACGCCGTCACGCCCTGTTCGCGCAACGTCGCCCGCCCCCCGTCGCCCGCCCCCCGGCGGGTCGCAGCCGTCCGTGCTCGGACCCCCTCCTTCTCCCTTGCCCCTCGAGTGGTCCGCGTCTCAGCTTTCGCTTGTGGAGCGTAGTCTCGCGTCCGCGGTCGCAGCCTCCGCCCCACCGGTTCGACACCTGCCTTGGCCCCAGCTCTGCCCTCCCGTCCTTCGCCTCCAGGTCCCTTCCCCTCCGCCCTCTTCCGGCCAGCCACTTTGGCTTCCTCCCTTGTCCCCCGGTCTCCGGACCCCCCTGCACCTCTGGTTCCCTCAGCGGGTCCGACACCACCCTCCCGGCGCCGCCAGCCTCTAAGGACCCCCCGCCGCCTTCCTGTCCTCTCCAGCGACTTTCGAATTTCGAATCGTGATGAAGGACAGGCAGCAGGGGCCCACGTGACCCCTTCGGGTCTTGCCCCCTCGTTGGGGGGTGTACCCCCCTCCCGGCACAGTCCCTTGGGGAGTTGTGATGCACCTGGGCGCAGTCAACGCTTTCCTTCCCCCTGACCACGTGGCCAGGTCTGGCGCAGTCACCGATTTGTTTCCCTCTAGCGCAGTCAACGTCGTGGCGCCCTTTGGCGCAGTTGATGATTCCTACCCCCTGGCCACGTGGCCAGGTGTGGTTGCAGCGCACTTTCATCCTGCCTTGAGGAGCTTAGCTGCGCCCCTTTGGGCGCAGTGGCTGTTGCTCCGTTGGGCGCTCATCTGGGCGCATTCCATGGAGGAGCTGGTGCGGTCCAAGCGCCCCGCCATCCGTTTGCGCCTGGGTTGGGCGCAGCCAACCCTCTGCACGACCATCCGGCGCTACCCTCTCATGTGCGCCCTCCTGGCGTACTTCACTTCAGCCTCCTGATCGAGGCGCTTAGCTGCGCCCCTTCGGGCACTAAGACAGCTGCTTCCGTTGGGCACTACTTGCGCATCCCTTGGCGCAACTGGAGCGGACCTCCCGCCCCCATCCGTTTGCGCCTAGGCTGGGCGCACCCGAAATTCTCGTGTTCTTTGGACTGGGGGCATCACCCGATCTCTTTGTTCTTCGTTGGGCGCAACCCATCCTCCCCTCTCTCCCTCTCTTGTGGGCGCAACCCATCCTCCCGATGCTTCCCTCATGCCGGTTGCATCTCATGTTGGCGCTACCCCCTCCTTCCATCCCTCCTTCGCCCAACCTCTCCACCGGAGCCTCCGTCGACTCTCGATGTGATGCTGCTTTTCGACGCAGTCGGGCTTCTGCGTCCGTCGGTTTGTGTCACCGGTCCTCCCGGATTTGCCTTGGACGCATACTGGGCCCACCAGCTCTTCCCTTCAGTCGCACCCTCCGGGCGTAACCCACCTCCGTCAACGCCGCGGCCGCTCCTTGGGACACCTCCGGGCCAGCCCCATCCCCCGCTGCGTGCTATCCTCTAGCCCGGGCTCGGAGATGTCGCGCATTCTGGTCTAACCCTTACGGCTCCCGTCCCTCTTTCGGGCACTACCAAGTCCCTTCACCTATCGGGTACTTCCCAAGCCCCGCTATTGCGCTTCCTGGGTCCCCCAGCCTTCCTCTTTTTGCCATTGCTCCCTCTGCAGCGCCCCAAAGCCCGGGTCCACCTAATTCGAGCAAGCATCCACACCCGACCCCTTCCTTCGCCGACATCCTTCGTCTGGACAGGACCCACAAGCAGGGGCTCCTGTTCCCGGATGTCCTCCTTCCCGAAGTCGAGTATCCGCCGGCATCTCCCATTTCTATGGTATCATTCTTCGATCAGGAACTCTGCTCTATGGCTACCTCATTTCCCTACTCCTTCGTCCTCAAATTCTCATCCGGTTGTCCCAAACTCGCCAGGGTCGCCGAGGTCATAGCCAGTTGGCGGCTATCGGCCGAGTACAGGGTGGCCCCCCTCGACCCGAGACATATTCTGCTATACCTGTCCTCCGACCTCGACTACAGGACGGTGTGGTCCGAAGGAACCAGGAAAGTCGACTCCCTCCAGATGAAGACTATAAAGTGGTCGCCGAACTTTAAAACAACGAAAGACTCAGCGACGGCGGCCGCCTGGGTCACCCTACCCAATCTTCCCCTCATTTGCTTTGTTCCGGCGGCTCTTAGGCGTATAGCCAACTCCTTCGGGACTTACGTGGCCTCCGCTGCAGAAACCAGCAACCTGACTAAAGCGAACTACGCCAAGATATGTGTGGAGCTAGATCTCACCTCGGAGCCCCCCAACCACATACTCATCGAACTGGGCAACCGGAGTCACACCCAGCAAATTATCTACGACAACCACATAATCTTCTGCTCTCACTGCCATATACGCGGTCACTTAGCCAAGCATTGCTTCCGTCTCCATCCGGAACTTAAGAAGAAACCGGAGCGGACTGAACCCAACTCCAAAGGAAACAGGCCGGAAAAAACCGCCCAACCACCCCTGATTCCCCTAGCGAACACCCACACCAGATTCTACTCCGGAGAAGAGGAAACCGGCAGAGGCAACTCATCGGATAGAGCCGTGATCCTCTACCACCCACCCGACCTCCCTCTGGCCAATCAGTTCAGCTCCATCGCGCCAGAAGCTCCGGACCCCTCCCAGGAGATGGCTTCGCTGGCTGACCCTCCAGGTTCGGTCCTGGAGGATCTCAACCCCCACCCCTAGAGGACACTGAAGAGTCTGTCCCAGCTCCGCTGATCGCCGTCGAACCCCAATCAGTGCTCTCCGCCATCGATGCTCTGGCTATTCTAGGGCCAGAGTAAGCATGTAAAGGCCTTCAGGTCATCGCCGCAGGATTCCCACTCCAAGCGGAAGACGACCAGATTGCTATCTGCGACGAATCCCTCCTCATCCCACCGGAGCAAGCCGACCTTGACTCAGCCGGAGAAACGGTCGATCGCCTTAAATTATCCGAGGACCCCAGTACATCCTTCAAGATGGCGGGAGAAGATCCCATCGCTACCAGGAAATCGGATAAGAAAAAGTCCGCGAAGCCCCTAAAGTCCCTGTCAATGCTCACCAGGTCTGCCGCTAGGCAGCCCAACCAACCCCACCCAAATCTCCAATAATGTTGAACATTCTCTCCTAGAATGTTCGCGGTCTGGCGAACAAACCTACGATGAGGAGAATTACCAGCCTGAAGAAAACTCACAAGATTGACATCCTGGAACCCAAAATCCCTTACAAGAGTATCAAAGCCATCCAATAGCAGTTAGGCTTTCACTCGGCCATAGCTGGTAGACATGACATTTGGATCCTCTGTTCCAAGGCCATCCAAATTGGAATCATCCACGACTCCAGATAAGCCCTCTCTTGCTGGATGAAACACCCTTTGATCCCCAACCGCGCCATCCTTTCTGCGGTCCACGGCAGTTGCGATATCGCGGACCACAGACAACTCTGGAACGATCTCCAGAATATTAACATCCACAACCGTAACCTCCCATGGTTTTGCATTAAAGATTTTAACGCCATCACCTGCAGATATGTAACACCCAGTTTTCCAAATGAGGGTAAATTTGAAATTTTGTGATTACAATCATTTAATAATGATATTTAAATCATATTGTGATTTTTGGTTATTTTTAATCAATTTAAAACTATTTAAAATATTGAATTACGATTTTGATGGTTAACTAGTTAAACCGTAGTTTTGCTAAGCCTAGAGACTAACCATGACCAAGGGAGCCTAGTCATGTGGTTAGGATGACTAATTACAACTTTGTAGCATAGGGGTATTTTGGTCATTTTGACAATTTTGTGAAATAGAAATTTTGATTAATTAAATCTTGTGCTAATCTTTTAGTTAAGCCTTAATCTAGAAGTTTAACCTAACCTAGATTAGTCTTGAGGTTAGAACATTCCTATTAAGTGCCAAGGTTAGTAATATCTAGACATTATTCTAGTATGATATTTTCCTTAGGATATTTATGAAAAAGAAAGCTTTGAACCAATAGGGAGGCTTGAAATTGGGTGGAATGACCTTAGCCACTCATCTATACCTAAACAAACCCTAATTACCTTAGATGACCAGCCATACAAGCCCCCCTCCTATAAGTGTCATACTAAGAAGCCCTTGCCTATTTTTAAAAACCTAGAAGAACCCTACTTTGTTTTTCCCTAAACTTCTTCCAATTAATCTAAATTGAGCACAAATTGAGTCAAATCAATTGCATCATCATCCCCAACATTATAGGAGACTTGTGGGTGCTTGCTAGCGAGGTTTGAGGACGTTTGAACCGTAGCAAATCGAGGAAGACGTCAAGTCGAGGCTCTTTACATTGAGTTTGAACACTCAATAAGTAAAACCTATCAAAACCCTTTAAAATTCCAATTTCTTTCTATGGTTGCATTCATTTAGGTCTACCTTAGTTGTCCCTCAAGTTTGGTAGGAGACCGTGTCCATTTCGTGTCCGTATCGGACACGTATCAGTTGTATGGCTAGGTGTTTGATGAAATGCTTGAGTGAATTCAATATTGTTTATTTTCAAAACTATTTGATCAAATTTGTAGCCTTATATATGAGGTTTAATTTTGTGATTTGCTGTCCTGATTTCTGACACCCTTCGTGTCCAAATTTGGACACGCACGCACGCACGAGACACCGCACCATGCTCGTTTAGCTCCCCTGCTGCTCGGGTGTCACAATGGACACGATACGACACTTTACGACACGTCGTTTGGTGGACACGTAGGGGCACTATTTGCCATCACCCACACGAAGTTTGAGGCAAAACGATCGAGTGGTTAGTGAGAAATCTCACTCGTACTGGTCGTAGCCTGACACGAGCCGCGCGCGAGAATCACGTCTGATACGCGTCTCGTACGCACGACACGCGTCATGTGGGTACGAGACAGACACGTAGACATGTTCCCCCTAGCCTCGGCGAACACGTGGGCATGAACACGAGTCGTGTCGTGCCCGGTGTCACGTGTACGAGGCTGTGTCCTCGCTGTACGAGGCCAGTCTGTGCATATTGTCTGATACTTGCGTTTTTAAGTTTTGGTCACCTCGTGTCCATTTTTCTGGACACGAGACACGTTGTGTGATACCATGTTATGTACACGACACTATGTTGGCCCTTAATTTTAGGTTTTTATGTAGATTCAAATCCTATTTTTGGCTTCCTACATTCTCTGATACCAGTATGCATGTTCTGTCATTTTCAGAGTTTAAAGAACTAGATGATTAGTTAGTTGAATGATTATTTTGTATGTTTCTTCATGATTTTATACTGGGATTCATACATGTGTGTTTGGGGTTTGAAATATTGGGATTGCATGGAAGTTTGATTCGAATTTGGGAAATTCCTATATCGTCTGATACTCTGTACTGTTCTTGGGTTCTTTTAGAGTTTAAACTTTTGATTAACTGTAAAATGATGCTAAACCATAATGTTTCACACATATACAGACCCGAGTTAGTGTACTTGTATGTGTGGGAGTAAATTTTGTGCATGCAGTTGATTTTGGCATTCGAAATTATGTGATTCTCTGATACTCACAAATTTCTGAGTTTGAAATGTATATAAACTGCTATTAGATATATACTGAATGATAAACATATGTAGATGTAACTGTCATATAGATTTACATATCTGTTGCATATAACTGGATTTAATTGGGTCCCATTCACACTTTTTCATATACATTCTGATACTCTATACGAGTATGAGTGTGATACTTTCTTTTCATTTTTCTGGATTTTATTGTTGTAGATTAGGTAACCTGTTAATTCATTGTTTAACCTTAGCTTACAAATTGTCTTGCTTTGTTCATGAGTTGTATATGTTCTAAATCTAAACCCCTTTTTTTAGCCTAAATCTGAACCTTGTATATATGTTCAGTTGTATATTTTAGCCTTGACTTAAACAAAGAAATGGGTACTTAATTTGTTATTACAGAGTCCATGCATTGATATACATGTAGGTTATATATCTAAAACTGGTTTCTAGACTATGACTTGATATGTTATGGTAACTGGATCCTTATGCATGCTGACACCATACATTCACACTATGTACTACATCCCATATTACACTAACTTGACACACTTGTACACATCCACAACACACACTTTTGAGCTCCATTTCCTCTCTATATATATGTAAGTAGTGTAGAGGTGGATATGTGGATCTTGGCTTAATGTATAATGTGAAGGTGATATGTATGCATGTGTATGCAAGTATAAATATGTAATGTATAAAGAGGCAAGTAAGTTAGGAAGAATGTAGGTATGAATGTTATATGCATATATCAATATAGTTGTAGTATATGTAAATATGTTGGTATTGAGTTGAATGCTTGCCATAGTCACCATTAACCTACACACACACACATCTTGTATATTGCCACACTTGACACATACACTCTCTATTACCTCACTCTCTCTATACACTATATATTATATAATGTTATGCATGTATGTATGCAATGTATGGAGGAAAGGTATGTATTTATATAGTATCTAAGTTATTATGCATTGTTGTTGTTCACATTGTCTTGTGATTGTGTTTGTATGCTAGCCTAGGCTTGGTTAGGCCTAGTGAGTCTTGACTGGACTAGGATCGTCGACCTAGTTGATTAGTGTAGTTGATCAAGGTTGACCAAAGTTTGACTTTGACCTAGAATAACCTAGAAATCATGTAGATTGTATCATAAACTTTATTCACTTATTTTAAACACATTATAATCCATATTGCTCTATTTAGGACATTGTGACTCTGGTACAGACATCTGATATTACATTGCTCTTTTTAGAGTATCATGCGAGTATATTCTCTGATAGTTCTTTCATTTAATTGTCGATTACTGTACTTCAGTTCTAGTTAGTTCTATTTGATTCTCTGTTACAAACATGATTCGATATTATTGAATCCATTTCATGCGACACTCATTTATTCATGTCTGGCCTCCATTTCTGGAACCACTACTGGAATCACCCTGAAATTACTTACTGGTATCATTCATGTTCTGGCTGGACTTGTACTATTTTCGTTGTCTGGTTATGGATTCACTTGTACTTGTTGGGCAAAAAAATATTGGAGTAGGCATGTGAACATTCCTAAATACTGGAATCACTCCCTTGGAATTATACTGGAATGATTGCCATCCCACACTTGGCCGAGTGTGCGATGTGCCGTATTACCTACAGCCATTTATATGTCGATCTCGATATTTTAAAACACACTGTTAGAGTATTGTCTGGACTCACCCTGGAATCATTGATCACTGTCTGGACTCATCTTGTACTGGAATCATCTGGTATTAGATTTACATTGTCTGGACTCACACTGGATAACACTTGACTCATACTGTCTGGACTTATATCATGTTACTCTAGTTCAGCTAGATTATATTTTACAGCCTTCATTGCCATGTTTCTCCTCTTGTTTAGTTACCTTACTTTCCTTGTACCTTAACTGTTTCTCTACATCATTACTCGTATAAACTTTCATGTTCATCAATACAACTGTCTATAACTACTTTATAGTTCTCTGTCATTTACTTAGGATTTTTGATGAGTTGTACTCGTTCCTGTCCTGACTGGACCTGTTGAAATATTACAGATGCTTGCCCCGAGGATACTTGCCCTACTTACTATGGACCAGGAGATGGCTTAGCTACCTTTGGCCCCGACACTCAGGAGTGATCGGGAGACTAGCTAGTAGACTTGATTTAGCTTTCATGTTTTAGAACTTGAATTGTAATAAGTTAAGATAATGTTTTGTTTTGAGATTACTTGAGATTATTATTATTTAGTAGTTGGTTCTGTTGTTGTTATTTAGTTTTAGTATTAAACTTTTGTGTTATCATATCGTGCTTAGACTGTGATTGAGATTTCATTATATCTATACTTGTCCTCCGTTCGGAGTTAAGATTTGACAAGTACATTATATAATTGTTTGAGTTGTTATTTAGATAGTAACCTAGAACAGTGTTCTACCACCGACACTGCGGCGTAGGCTGGACGTACCCACTTTTCGTTGCCCCTATACTGGTGCGGGTCATGACACGTTTTTAGTGGTGGCCCATGCAGGTCGAGTTTATGTAGTGGTATTTGAACTAGAGTACCACTACAGCCTGCGATAGGATTGAGAGATAGGTTTTAAACGGAGAGTTACTCAATCACAGTTAGGAAAAATTTAGCTTCAAATTATGCCATCTACACATCTTACTGATTTGCCTTCTTTGAAATAAACTGTCCTCCTTTGATTATATCGATTCCTGCTCAGTATTGACTTTCTTGTTCGATCTGTCTTCAGGATGGTGGAGACACGATCACATCGCTCTGGTACAGCAGCCGCTGGAGAGGGGTCTGCCACCTCTCGTCCAGTGCAGCAGGATGCTGGGACAGTAGCACCTTCTGTTCCTGATCAGACATGAACAACTGCATCCATTGGGGGTATGCCTCCACCTGTTCGGAGGATGACCCCAGTCATCCCTGAGATGTTTCAACAGCAGCATCAGCAGCCACCTGCAGGATTGGTTGACACTGCGCATCTGTTTTCTTTTGTGGAGAGGATTCTGGAGTCCCATCAGCAGCAGCAGCAGCGTCAGACTGTCGACTTTCGTCAGGGTATAGACGAGGCTCACGAGCTGGTCCGGACGATAGTGGAGATGGTGACCATCCAGGGGCCAGCACAGACACATCAGTGCCATCAGAGGACGTCGGGCATCCAGGAGTTTCAGATGATGCGTCCGAGGGATTTTCTTGGTACAGAGGGCATCCACTATACGGATGACTGGATAAAGCACATTGAGGAGATATTTCGGCTAGCAGAGATACCAGTCCGACTTCAAATAGAGGCAACAGGCAGCCAGATACAGGACCTGGCCCGCACCTGGTACCAGACAGACCCCCGAGTGGGAACGGAGGGACAGACTTGTGCAGCCTTCAAGGAGATGTTCAAGGAGTAGTTCTTTCCAGACGTAGCACTTGGAGGCATAGAGGTACAGTTTGAGAGCCTGGTTCAGGGGAACCAGACAGTCGGGGAATATACTGGAGAGTTCTGCCGGCTGGGCAGATTCATTGAGGACTTGAGCGAGAAGACGAAGGCGAGGAAGTTTCGCAGAGATTTGATCAGAAAGGTTCGGTCATTGACTATGAGTGACATGGATGCTTCTTTCGCAGAGATCTTAGCAGGAGCTATGGCGGCAGGAGGATGACTTGGGGCTGAAACTGAAGAGTGGCGGGGACTTTCAGGGAGCTAGTAGCAGCGGAGGTCAGGCCAAGAGGCCTCACGTACAGATTCAGCAGGCACAGCATCAGCCTAGAGAACAAGACCGCAGGGTGCCGACTTGTGCCTACTGCAGGAAGGCAGGGCCTGTTTGGGAGTCTTATAGGAGGAGACTGAAAGTTTGTCTATTCTGTGGGTCTGATGCTCATAAGATGATAGGTTGTCCCGCTGTACCTCCTTTTGCGGAAGCTTGGCCACCTGTAGCTCAGCACCAAAGGGGTGGAGCTTTTGCTATGGCAGTCGAGGAGACTGACGCTGCAGGTGACGGGTTAGCAGGTTTGAGCTCCTTGTTCTTCTCTCCCACCTTCATGTGTGATTCCTATTAGTACCTATCAGAATATTCTTGTGATATGCTAGATAGCGTAGTTACCCTGTTCGAGACTGTAGAATCACGACCAGTAGGACTATGATTGCATATTACCCTTCGACCTTGTTTGATTGGGGGTTTGACCTAGGAGGAGTACGATCATCTTAATTTCGAGGACGAAATTCTTCTAGGAGGGTAGAATTGTAACACCCAGTTTTCCAAATAAACGTAAATTTAAAATTTTGTGATTACAATCATTTAATAATGACATTTAAATCATATTGTAATTTTTGGTGATTTTTAATCATTTAAAACTATTTAAAACATTGAATTGCAATTTTGATGGTTAACTAGTTAAACCCTAGTTTTGCTAAGCCTAGAGACTAACCATGACCAAGGGAGCCTAGTCATGTGATTAGGATGACTAATTACAACTTTGTAGCCTAGAGGTATTTTGGTCATTTTGATAATTTTGTGAAATGGTAATTTTGATTAATTAAATATTGTGCTAATCTTTTAGTTAAGCCTTAACCTAGAAGTTTAACCTAACCTAGATTAGTCTTGAGGTTAGAACATTCCTACTAAGTGCCAAGGTTAGTAATATCTAGATATTATTCTAGTAGGATATTTTTCTTAGGATATTTGTGAAAAAGAAAGCTTTGAGCCAATAGGGAGGCTTGAAATTGGGTGGAATGACCTTAGCCACTCATCTATACCTAAACAAACCCTAATTCCCTTAGATAACCAGCCATACAAGCCCTCCCCCCCTCCTATAAGTGTCACACTAAGAAGTCCTTGCCTATTTTTAAAAACCTAGAAGAACCCTACTTTGTTCTTCCCTAAACTTCTCCCAATTAATCCAAATTGAGCACAAATTGAGTCAAATCAATTGCATCATCATCCCCAATATTAGAGGAGACTTGTGGGTGCTTGCTAGCGAGGTTTGAGGACATTTGAACCGTAGCAAATCGAGGAAGACGTCAAGTCGAGGCTCTTTACATTGAGTTTGAACACTCAATAGGTAAAACCTATCAAAACCCTTTAAAATTCCAATTTCTTTCCATGGTTGCATTCATTTAGGTCAACCCTAGCTGTCCCTCATGTTTGGTAGGAGACCGTGTCCATTTCGTGTTCGTATCGGACACATATCAGTTGTATGGCTAGGTGTTTGATGAAATGCTTGAGTAAATTCAATATTGTTTATTTCAAAACTATTTGATCAAATTTGTAGCCTTATATATGAGGTTTAATTTCGTGATTTGCTGTCCTGATTTCTGACACCATTCTTGTCCAAATTTGGACACGTACGCACGTACGAGACACCGCACCACGCTCGTGTAGCTCCCCTGCTGCTCGGGTGTCACAACGGACACGATACGATACTTCATGACACGCCGTTTGGTGGACACGTAGGGGCACTGTCTGCCATCACCCACACGAAGTTTAAGGCAAAAAGATCGAGTGGTTAGTGAGAAATCTCACTCATTGGTCGTAGCCTGACACGAGCGCGCGCGAGAATCGTGTCTGATACGCGTCTCGTACGCACGACACGCATCATGTGGGCACGAGACAGACACATAGACATGTTCCCCTAGCCTCGGCGAACACGTGGGGCGCGAGCACGAGTCGTGTCGTGCCCGGTGTCACGTGCACGAGGCTGTGTCCTCGCTGCACGAGGCCAGTCTGTGCATATTGTCTGATACTTGCGTTTTTAAGTTTTGGACACCTCGTGTCCATTTTTTGGACACGAGACACGTTGTGTGATACCATGTTATGTACACGACACTATGCTGGCCTTTAATTTGAGGTTTTTATGCAGATTCGAATCCTAATTTTTGGCTTCCTACATTCTCTGATACCAGTATGCATGTTCTGTCATTTTCAGAGTTTAAAGAACTAGATGATTAGTTAGTTGAATGATTATTTTGTATGTTTCTTCATGATTTTATACTGTATTTCATACATGTGTGTTTGGGGTTTGAAATATTGGGATTGCATGGAAGTTTGATTCGAATTTGGGAAATTCCTATATCGTCTGATACTCTGTACTGTTCTCGGGTTCTTTTAGAGTTTAAACTTTTGATTAACTGTAAAATGATGCCAAACCATAATGTTTCACACATATACAGACCCGTTAGTGTGCTTGTATGTGTGGGAGTAAATTTTGTGCATGCAGTTGATTTTGGCATTCGAAATTATGTGATTCTCTGATACTCACAAATTTCTGAGTTTGAAATGTATATAAACTGCTATTAGATATACTGAATGATAAACATATGTAGATGTAACTGTCATATAGATTTACATATCTGTTGCATATAACTGGATTTAATTGGTCCCATTCACACTTTTTCCTATACATTTTGATACTCTATACGAGTATGAGTGTGATACTCTCTTTTTATTTTTCTGGATTTTATTGTTGTAGATTAGGTAACCTGTTAATTCATTGCTTAACCTGAGCTTACACATTGTCTTGCTGTGTTCATGAGTTGTATATGTTCTAAATCTGAACCCCTTTTTTTAGCCTAAATCTGAACCTTTTATATATGTTCAGTTGTATATTTCAGCCTTGACTTAAACAAGGAAATGGATACTTAATTTGTTATTACACAGTCCATGCATTGATATATATGTAGGTTATATATCTAAAACTGGTTTCTAGACTGACTTGATATGTTATGGTAACTGGACCCTTATGCATGTTGACACCATACATTCACACTATGTACTACATCCCATATTACACTAACTTGACACACTTGTACCCACCCACAACACACACTTTTGAGCTCCCTTTCCTCTTTATATATATGTAAGTAGTGTAGAGGTGGATATGTGGACCTTGGCTTAATGTATAATGTGAAGGTGATATGTATGCAATATAAATATGTAATGTATAAAGAGGCAAGTAAGTTAGGAAGAATGTAGGTATGAATGTTATATGCATATATCAATATAGTTGTAGTATATGTAAATATGTTGGAAATGAGTTGAATGCATGCCATAGTCACCATTAACCTACACACACACATCTTGTATATTCCACTTGACACATACACTCTCTATTCCCTCACTTTTTCTATACACTATATATTATATAATGTTATGCATGTATGTATGCAATGTATGGAGGAAGGTATGTATTTATATAGTATCTAAGTTATTATGCATTATTGTTGTTCACATTGTCTTGTGATTGTGTTTGTATGCTAGCCTAGGCTTGGTTAGGCCTAGTGAGTCTTGACTGGACTAGGATCGTCGACCTAGTTGACTAGTGTAGTTGACCAAGGTTGACCAAAGTTTGACTTTGACCTAGAATAACCTAGAAATCATGTAGATTGCATCATAAACTTCATTACCTTATTTTAAACACATTATAACCCATTTCTCTATTTAGACATTGTGACTCCGGTACAGACATCTGATATTACATTGCTCTTTTCAGAGTATCAGGCGAGTACATTTTGATAGTTCTTTCATTTAATTGTCGATTACTGTACTTCAGTTCTAGTTAGTTATATTTGATTCTCTGTTACAAACATGATTCGATATTACTGGATCCATTTCATGCGACACTCATTTATTCATGTCTGGCCTCCATTTCTGGAACAACCACTAGAATTATCTACTAGATCACCCTGGAAATCACTACTGGTATTATTCATTGTTCTGGCTGGACTTGTACTATTTTCGTGTCGGGTTATAGATTCACTTGTATTTGTTAGGCGGGGGAAATATTAGAGTAGGCATGTGCACATTCCCAAATACTGTAATCACTCCCTTGAAATTATACTGGAATGATAGCCATCCTACACTTGGCCGAGTGTGCGATGTGCCGTATTACCTACAGCCGTTCATATGTCGATCTCGATATTTTAAAACACACTGTTAGAGTATTGTTTGGACTCACCCTGGAATCATTGATCACTGTCTGGACTCATCTTGTACTGGAATCATCTTATTAGATTTACATTGTCTGGACTCACACTAGGATTACCCTTGACTCATACTGTTTGGACTTATATCATGTTACTCTAGATCAGCTAGATTATATTTTACAGCCTTCATTGCCTTGCTTCTCCTCTTGTTTATTTACCTTACTTTCCTTGTACCTTAACTTTTCTCTCATATTCTCGTATAAACTGCCATGTTCATCAATACAACTGTCTAAACTGCTTTATAGTTCTCTGTCATTTACTTGGGATTCTTGATGAGTTATACTCGTTCCTGTCCTGACTGGACCTGTTGAATATTATAGATGCTTGCCCCGAGGATACTTGTCCTACTTACTATGGACAGATGGCTTAGCTACCTTTGGCCCCAACACTCGGGAGTGATCGGAGACTAGCTAGTAGAACTTGATTTAGCTTTCATGTTTAGAACTTGAATTGTAATAAGTTGAGATAATGTTTTATTTTGAGATTGTTTGAGATTATTATTATTTAGTAGTTGGTGTTCTGTTGTTATTTAGTTTAGTATTAAACTTCTGTGTTATCATATCGTGCTTAGACTGTGATTGAGATTTTATTATATCTATACTTGTCCTCCGTTCGGAGTTGAGATTTGACAAGTACAATATATAATTGTGTGAGTAGTTATTTAGATAGTAACTTAGGACAGCGTTCTACTGTCGACACTGCGGCGTAGGCTGGACGTACCCACTTCTCGTGCCCCTACACTGGGTGCGGGTCGTGACAAGAGAGGAAAAAATTGGAGGCCGGCTGCCTCCTCTACCAGCTATGCAAGAATTCAACGACTTCATATTCAACTCCCACCTCACATCCCTCCCCTTCACAGGCAACACATTCACCTGGTGCAACATGCAGGAAGGCAACCATCGACAATTCTTCCGTCTCGACAAGGCTTTAGCCAATGCTCACTGGCTTGGGATGTGGACTACCTCCAAGCTATCGCACCTTAACTCCACCGAATCTGACCACGTCCCTCTGCTGGTCGAAATCACTAGCACTCCCTCCCAATCTAGGAAAAGCTTCCGCTTCCTGGAATTCTGGAGCGAGCACCCCTAATTTTTGGGAGTCGTCTCGGAAGCTTGGAACAGCACAGACACACTCGAACCTCTCAATCGAGTTGCTATCAAACTCCAGGCTACGAGGAAAGCTCTGGCAGCTTGGAGCAAGCGAGCTTATGGAGACATCTTCCAAGCGATTCACGAGGCGGAGGACGATGTGACTCGTGCCGAAGCCAGATACATGTCCGACTGTTCGCCCGTAACCAGGAAAGCTCTGAACCTCACCAAAGCCATCCTTAAGTTCAGGCTGAAAATTGAGACCGATTTTTGAAATCAGAAAGCAAGGATCAAATGGGATAGCGAGGGGGACAACAACTCAAAATTCTTCTACGCCTACGTTAATGGACGTAGACAAAAACTCGCCCTCCACCAGATTATCGTCGACGACGGTTCCAGCGTCAGCGACCCCAAGGGTATCCAAGTGGAGGCAGCTAAGTTCTATTCCAGACTTTTCTCCAAGGAATCGGTCATCAGAGACAACACCTTCCTGGATGAGGTTCCCCAGCTCATTAGCGATACAGACAATTCCCTGCTCGAACAGCCCCCTACTGAGGACGAAGTGAAAGTAGCAGTCTGGGCCCTTGACGCACACAGTGCACCAGGGCCAGACGGATTCTCGGGGATTTCTTCGTACATGCTGGGACATTATCAAGGTCGACATCCTCAATGCTGTCACCGCCTTCCTCAAGGAGCTACTTACCCAGAGCAATATCGAGCACCAACCTTATCCTCATACCGAAAAAGACAACCCAGAGACATTCCGCGACTTCCACCCAATCAGTCTATGCACCTTCACCAACAAGATCATCTCCAAGATCATCACATCCCGCATGGCTAACCTCCTCCCAAAGATCATCTCAGAGGAGCAAAGTGGCTTTGTTCGGGAAAGAAACATCCAAGATAACATCATGTTGGCCCAAGAGTTAGTAACCTGCATGAAGCTCCCAGCAAGAGGGGGCAACATAGCGATAAAATTGGACATAGAGAAAGCCTATGACAGACTGGATTGACAATTCATGATCTGGGTCTTCAGAGCCTTCAGATTTTCTGAAACATGGACCAACATCGTGTAGAGATCGATCAGCAACTCGTGGTTCTCCACGGTCATTAACGGCCACACGGATGGCTTCTTTAAATCTAGTCGTGGGGTTAGGCAAGGAGATCCTCTATCTTCCACCATCTTCATCATTACGACAGACGCTCTAAGCAGAAACCTTAATAAGATGGCATACTCCCCCAACTTCCAGTACTTCCACGACCAGCGGCTGCTCGATCATCACCCACCTGGCATTCACCGACGATATCCTTATATTCTCTTTCGGGGATGCGAGATCGGTGGACGTCGTCCACAACGCTCTCCAGCGTTACGAAAGGTGCTCTGGCAGAAGATCAACCCGACAAAAGTGTTATCTACACCCACCACAACATCAAAGAGAGCAAGCGACTACCATCTCGACCACCACCTCATTCCCTATCCAGCACCCTCCATTGCACTATCTGGGGTACCCCCTCGTGTATGGCAGATCTAACGCCGGGATCTTCGAATATCTGATCTCCCGCATTAGGAAAAAGCTCGAGGGCTGGCACAACGCCACGCTTTTCCCGGAGGCAAGATTATCCTCATCAAACACGTCCTCACTTCCATTACCATCTACACCCTGGTAGCCTGCGCCCCTCCCAAGAAAGTCCTATCCTACATCGAGAGCATCTTCAGTAACTTCCTCTGGGGCCACAGTCGGCGCCACGACAAACATCATGGGCCAGCTGGGTCACCATGGCTCGCTCCACCGAGGAGGGAGGCCTGGGCTTCACTAAACTTTCCCATTGTTAATGCCTTCTCCTAGAAATTGTGGTGGAAGCTTCGCACAGGTAACAATTTATGGACCAGGTTCATGAAGGCTAGATACTTTAAGCATATCCACCCGTCTACGACCATCACGAACAGCAGATCTTCTGCGGCCTGGCGACGCATTCTCACCGGGCGTACGCTCGCAGAACCAGCGATCCGGCTAAAGGTAGGAAACGACACTGCTTCACCATTCCTGGAGCGCTGGGCCGACGATAGCCTGCTACCAAATGTCATGCCCCGAGTCGGCAACGTTCGTCCCCGATGTTAATTTTTGCCGATTTGATCGTCCTCGCTAAGGCGTGATGCCGTACGAGTCTGGAATTGCACTCGTACAAGGCAGAACGTTACGTTACATTTGATATAAATATGCCAAGTTGAAACTTCACAAATCACATCAGAATTTAAGACGCAGTATAGAAAGATAGAAATGCTTTTCATTCATAGCTTGCAACGAAGTGCAAGTCGTAGTTACATTGGATGCCGTTGCGGCTATTGATTGAAAACATAAAGAAAATACATTCGACAAGTTGCCTGAACGACGCTTGCCGTCCCATACATTCGTCCCTTTATACATAAGCCGTCGACTTGAATTGGCTTCAAAATACTTCAATATAGGAAGAGCTTCAAAACGCCTCTCCGCACTTCAGCTTCGTTTTAGGTTGGAGCGCCCGCCGCACCTGGGGAAATTGGGGGAAGGGATTAGCACACTTGCTAAGTGACGAGACGAACCAACTCGTCTAAACCGACTCTGATCGTTAGGGTAGGCATGCTTTAGAGTTGTCTTTCTATTAGAACAAATGAATTCAGTTCATATTCGATAGCCGTCTTTGAGTAATAAAGCATACAGTATAACATCGCAGTTTATCATATTTCTTACCACGGCCGTGCTCGTCCCTGCATGAAAACAGAGATAATATATTTATCCTGCATAAGACAATAGGTGAGCATGCAACTATCTTATATGCGGTCATTGGTGCTACGCACCACTAGGGACTTATTCGAAGTTGGCATGCGACGCTACCCTTTCAGCCTAGGTTGCAAGCCTTACTGAAGGTCCTGCATGCGCGCCGAAGCACGATAAATTCTTTCCCCTAGGACGAATCGGTTCTGATGCCCCGGATACCGTTTCGAGGAAAACGAACTTGTGCACAAGCTGTCCATGACCATGCCTATGTGCGAACAGTTTAATATATGCAACCAGTTTCGTATAGCGCGGATAGTATCGAATGGCATTATCATTTCTCGCAACTCATGCAACGATTCATTTTTCCCAAAGCCGTACACCGATTTAGCGTCCCGTGGGCACTAAATTGTCCGAGGCATCATAACCCATGATCGACGTTTCATAATATTTTGCAGCAGATAAAATAGTCTATCTTTTTACTAGAACCTTAAACTTTTCCAGTTATGTGAGAACTTGTATTTTTCCGAGTAGATTACTCAAAATCGATACGTTTTTCCCGAGTTCTTGACTTAGTGGATTGGTATGCAATTAACTTGGCATCGATCGATTTGAATGAATTCGAAGCAAGAAATAAGTTTGCGGGACAGAGTAGAAAAGAAGGCTCGAATCATCCACCGATTACTTTGCTTCGTGCCGATCGTCCAAGCGCTACGCAACGTCAATCCTTAGTTACGCGAACTCCTGCAATGGCACCAACGCTTTATTAGAATTCCTTCTTTTCCCCTTGCATCGAAATTGTAATTGCATCCATGAAAACGACGCGAAAGCACTTCATCAAGCCCAGCGGCAAAGCTCCAAGAAAACATACAGCGGTCCGGTCCCGTCGAAGGGACTCTTATAGATCTCACTCGCCGAGAAGCAGCCCGCTGCATCTAGGACTTATTCCAACAGAAGTCTTCCATTAGTTGGATCGATTCTCGTAACTTCCGTCCAAATCGATTTAAATCGATGTCGCAAGGCGTTATCGTTTACCAAGCTTAGCGATCGAGTCAGATGGCCATCTAAGTTCCCGGCCGATCTGACTCGGCGCTAGCATATTATGAAGTTCCGTCGCCTATCAAAGCGGGCGCTACACCAAACACCTCTGCTGCTTCCAGAAACAGCACTATCAAGGACCTAGGACCCTCCAAATAACACCTGGAATTGGAACAAAATCCGAGCTTGGGCGGGTCCCGAGGCGGCCAATTATATTCGACGCACCGAACTTATGATCGGTCCGGAAGCAGATAAGCTCTAGTGGTCTCCTGATGTTAACGGAGCTTTCTCGGTTAAGTCGGCCAGAAGCGTTATCAGCGGCAACGCAACCCCGTCGCCCACCGCTGTATCCTTCTGGCAGACATGTATTCCCAAAAAGTGGTCCTTCCTCATATGGAGAGCCCTTCGCAATATCCTCTCCACTGATGACACTACCAATACCATCGGCTTCAGCCTTGCTTCAGCTTGCACATGCTGCGCTGATAGACAATTGGAAATAGTCAACCACATCCTCTGTCAAGGGGAACAACCGATCAAGGTATGGAAAGCCCTTTCCCAGCATTGCAGATTTCCTCACGGAGGCGACAACTTTCCCCTCATCATGGCAACATGGGATTCAGCGTCCCATGGACACCAGATCGTAGCGCGGCCGCCACATGGTGCTCTGGAAGAATCGTAACAAGGCTCGATATGAAGGTCGCCAGTAAACGCTGACCAACTATTATGGAAGACCATTCGTCAGTGCCGCAAAAGGAGACACCTCTGCAACCACGGTCAGACAGTATTCTGGAACTCTCTCCTCTCCTCGGATTAGACGGCAAGCTCTCACTTTCTCTTTTTGTCAGTATACGTGTATAGGCTTCGGCATTTTACGCCATATGGTATACTTATAAAGGTTCGGCATTTTGGCCTTTATGAATAAAACTGTGGTTTTAAAAAAACAATATATATATATGTATGTATATATATATATCTATATATATATATATTTTATATATATATATATTATATATATACACACACACACACACACACACACATAAACTTGTAAAGAAGGGAAAAAGTAGAGGGTGTATGTGTGTGACGACTGAAGGGCTACTATGGGGTCAAAACTGAAACAAAACTTATATATATTTCTAATTATGTAGATACACTATATATATACAAAGCCTAATTGATACAAAAGCCTAATTATATAGAATATATATATATATATATATATATTATATACTATATAGGAAGGAAAGGAAAAGGGTGAGTTCATGAAGAGGGGATTGAATTTCAGATCTGAGGTTGATGTATATCTATAATACACTACAACCTATCTATAACTATA